>JAZHYW010052366.1:0-55296 GCA_037355805.1 Ixodes ricinus
CGACACTGCGTAAAAGATGAGTGCTATAGATCAAACTGAGCCCATCAAACTGTTATGGCGAGTGAAATGAAAACTTTGGCACAATGCGGCATAGCTCTAAATAACGAGGCATAATTGGTGCGAAAGGAATGTTCTCGTTGCTCAAGTTTAATGAGATGCAAAGAAAGTTACTGCAGAATGTTTACGATACAGGAGTGCTACACTCGAGAAACAAAACAATCTTCATTCCTAATACACTTGAATCAGGTGCGTATACATAATGTCAGCATTAATTAGTGCAAAGCACTTAAAAGATAATTCTGGTGGGATGGCGTAATTTCCCGTCTGTCGCAAACTATTACACACCTTGTCTCCGAGCCTCTTGTTGTAAGCGTTTCTGCGCAGGGCATCACTGGACGTAGCACTCATAATCGTCCTCGTAATGAAACCGCAGGTTGGGTGATGCCCTCCAATCAATGGCGTTGTGACCCGCAAAAGCCAGTGCGTTTGAGAATAATGGTGGGTTTTAATGAACGGTGATGTTATCCAACATTTCAAGCGTTTATCCTTTAACCGCGAGGCATGCACTTCGTAAGTTGCTGGCACGAGCCAAAATATTTCGCCGAAGGGTGCCTTTCCCCATAGCAAGAACCCCTACAAAGCTCCTAGGGAACAAGGGCGTAGTGCTAAATATTTCACGCCATCTGCCGGAGTCAAGCGCGTGGCACAAATAAGAGAAGAGTGCTGCTTCAGCATTCAGATGTGACTCGGGTTCATTCAGTGAGAAAACGATGCACAGCAGAAAACTGACGCAGCATTTCTAATATATGTGTGCCCCGCGCTGGCTTCCGCTACTTAAAAAAAGCTAAAGAGGTCATTAAAAAAAAAAACAAGTTAGCGTGCGTTTCCGGCCCAATTTCGTCCCGTGATTTTGATTATCACAAGCATCTGACCAGAGCGTATCAATAAACGCGAGAACAACCGAAGAAAACTACCGCTGGGTGTGACGTAATACCCAGAGGTTTCAACTGCCTTGCGCGTGCCACGTGTGAGAGAACGCGCAGAGCGTTTTTTGCTGCTCGGGTAAGGTTTGCGGAAGGAGCGGAAATGTTGACATCTTTTTATATATATTTCACGAATCTCTGCTCCCACCTAATTCGTCGGGAAGAAGGGGCTTCGGCGCAATTTTTAGAGTGCTGCTGTGACTACTGAAGGTATGATTCTGAAATGTAATTTTAATATTCGTGATCCTATACCTTCAAATGAAGAGGATTTAAGTTTTTTTTTCTGAAATACAAAACCATTTTAGTTTTCTATATAAAGGAGAAAATCCAGCACCACCACTATCGCCTGGTCATATTGGAGGTGCAGACACAGATAGCCGTGATTGCACGTGACAGGCAGCTCACAGTTATGGATTGCGATTCGTGCTGAAGCCTTTACACGAATTAGCTGCCAGTCTGAGTCACGGTGGTCGTTGTGAGTGCCCACCTAATTTAGACAACAGCAATTATACTCCCTTCATCCCAAACCTGAGACTGCGATGGAAGCTATGAGTGCGTTGGGCCATTCATCCGTCGATCGTTCACCACGTGATCACGCTCTCGCCCTGATCCTGGCCAGGAGAGCTGGGTCAGGTGATCAAAAGAAGCCGGTTGATTGGACCGGCGAGAGCTTAGTCTCGGCTTACGGGTATATATGTCCGACTGCTCTACGGACTGTGTAGGCGCGCCGCGATCGGAAATATTCAAGGAAACAGAATTGATTCACCGAAATTGTTTAGCAAACGCTTAGGTGAATCATGGGTTACTCGAGTTGTCTGCGCGTGTTCATTCACAGTTCGAGCGCGCGCTATTTAAATGGCTGACACACGAGGTTGGTCTGCTTACGCTTTCCACTCTCACTTTACATTCTCTTCCGGGGCTTGTCAGCCCGGAATAGAGAGGGCAGGTGCATACGCGAGCTTGTCACAGAGCACTCAAGAAATATGCGGGTTTGTTAATACTACCCATAGTGCAAGGGGTCTTCGAGAGGATCCGGGGAGTTGGGCCGCTTCAGCGTTTTCTTCGTTCGTCGGCGCCGAGGAACGCTGACGCGTCGCTTTTCGAAACTAGAAGAAAACACGCAGCGCCTAGTGCACAGATAGTAGGGAGGTTTAAAATAGCGCACGCTAAAGCTTTGCGTACGCAAAGAATAGCGTCGTCGTCACTGCGCATGCACAGAACGCAAACCACGTTTTGCGCTTTGCGTCCGCAATTTTAGCGTACGCTATTTTTCAGAAATTGCATGCGTACGCAAAGAATCTTTACGCTCCTCCAAGGCGGATTATTAATGAGAATTTGGCTAAAGCCAAGACGAGCACAGTTACAAAATGGCGGGTGCGGCAGGAGTCGTGAGCGCGACGTCGGCGGCATCCTATCGTCTGCGATCTTCAACACAGGACGTCATTGCACTCCTACGGGAGTGGCACGTCAGATGCGTTCTGGAAGACCCAGCAAGGTGGGCAACGCTCGCCGGCAACTTCCTGCCTGCGACGCGCGAGTGTTTCTCGGCGAAGGTAGTGCGGTGTGCAAGGGTCAGTACATGAGATCTTTCTTGCCGAGGCGGCGCAAGCGGACACGACCGGTCGACCGCTCCCGTCGGATTCTCATAGTTAAACGAATCTAAAATCTTACTGTGAGGAAATAACCTTTTTTTTTTCTCAAGTTACAGCATTTCGCGAGTGAAATAAAAAGTGTTACTGTATGTTTGTGGCGTTGCAAGCGGGAGATGCTTGAGCTTTTCCGTCGCGGCAGGGAAACGCTATTCTAAAACACCCCTGCGTAGCGTGCGCTAACGAAAGCGCATAATTTTGCACTAGCGTGCGCTAAAATTGCGTACCTTATTCTAACACTCCCTAGTTTTCCAAGCGAAGCGCCAAGAAGAAAAACAATAGAAAAAAAAAAAACACGAAGTGAGGAATGCAAGGTAGCCAAGAAACTCGTTCCTCGAAAGCAACGCAAAATGTTTACTATAATGGTGGTAGTACTGCAACTTCTGCAGTCTTCGAGAGTTGCAGGAATCGGGCAAGTACCACTAACGTTTTGCTAGTTTAAACGTAAAATTTCAAGGAGCAATTCGTTCAGTTTGACTCAATGATGTCTTATAATGATGTACACAGGGCTCGTATAATGAGAGGAAACAACAGCAATACCACATGCCACATTTCAGAAAAATATCAGTGGTATATAATCTAAATCGAAATTGCAGTTGTTCTAGACTTCTTGTTTTTGAACAATCGCCGCTTTCTCCCCAATCGGCAAATCTACTCCGAGTAACACAAACTTAAAATTTATATCTTATTCCTCATGACACCAGTCATAGTGCATCCCAATGTGACAACAACGTCCTCACCTTCGTCGATGTAACGGCGGTACGGCGTGTAGTGCAGGGCTCCTCCGGGACGTACGCGTCGCTGCCTTGGTTGATCCTGTATGAACGTGGCAGTGGCGGGTTTGCTGGATTCCTCCTGCGAAAAGCCACAAGTGTCCCACTTCATTCGTAAACATCGCCAAAATGTAGAAATGTGTAAAAAAAATCTGCGCTTTAAAAAAGAGGTTTTTTGAGTTTTTACCTCCCATCCCTTTGTTTATACCGAGTGTCCTATACAATTAACGCAACACTTCACAAAAACAAAATCGGAGCCTTTTGTATGAGTGGAACTAACTGCATGTTGTAAACAAGCACATTAGGAAAGTTCTCGACTCTTTTTTTTACCGATGCCTGGTTATTTTTTAATTAAGGCTAATTATTTAACCTTTTAATTATTTGTTTATGGGTCGAGATGTGAATTGAGAAAGTTGTAGAGCGCATTAAGAAACTGTAACAAGTGGTGTTTGCTACATATATACGCTTTGCGCGCTTTTAAAAAAAATTAAAACGTTCTTTGGTTAGGAGTTCAACATTTCGTGAATCCCAAATGCGAAGCTTGGATAAAAGCGTGGCCGCGAGGTTTGACACTGATTGGTTGAGGGGTGGGAGAGGAGGAGTGAGGTGCTCGACGCTGATTGTTTAACGGGGTAGTCATTCGACCAGTGAGGTAGGCGAGGAGGAGCTCGACCGCCGGTGCGCACAGAGGGAGAGGAGCTAGGGAGTATGGAAAACACTGAAGGATCGCTAGGCTTATCAACCCGGTTAACTGGAGTATTGCTTCATTGTAGGAACAACTATCAAGTGTACACATGGTGCGCGTTCAATTATCTGATGAAGAGCGCCGTGAACGCAGGCGTCTGGTGACTGAAAACTCAGGGTATCGCTAAACGTTTGCGATGCTAGAATGCTTCACGTATGCAACACAATTGTCTAGCAAGTTTTTTTATTAGCCTCAGAACAAGACCCGCAATTTATAAAAAAAAAAGACCACGTGACAACTCGCAAGCGCGTCGCGCTTGTAGTGCTCTTATACGGGCTTTGAAACCAGCAAAGACCAACTTACTATCACTGACGCGCTGTCCAAGAAAGAGGTTTGTGGTAGCAGGCCGGTGCTTGCGCATATCTGCGGGACTTTCTTCTTAGGCTGAAAACAAATTTCTAGGCAATTTATTATTAGCCTGGCGCCCTGTCTCGGACAGCGCGCCAGTGATAAGATGAACTTCGTTTTTTCAAGGCATGTTTAAGAACGCTGCAAGCGCGCGAGCGCGTCGTCAAGTGATTTTATTAAACATATTTTTCGGGCTTTTTTTTGGCTAATAAAAAGAAGCGCGCGAAGCGTATCATGAAGCAGCCATCTTAAATGGGTGTTTATTAATTCCCTCCACAAATTTCAAATTGACGCCTTGGCCGAAGTCATATTATTTAAAAATTACCTCTTTAGTCCTAATCAATTAATTAACTAAGCACACCAAACAAATTCGTGCATTTTCCTAAGACGCTTGCTAGCAATGTACAGTTGGTTTTATTCCCCCAGAGCGCTACGTATTTTTTTGTTGTTGTAAAGTTTGTTGCAACTTATTTGGATCACCCTGTATAGTAATTCTGCGAACATCTGGGGACGTTTAATAAAAACAAGGCCAATAAAGAGGCGAGCTGGTTAATGTTACACATGATTCTAACCGGAGCAAACACACACCTCTCAAAAGAGATGCGTGTGTTGGTCCCTTGTCCCGTTTGTCGCTTGTCGTCTCCAATTAGACTAATGTGTAACGTTTAATAACTCCGAACAATTTTTGCGAGAGGGGTTTAACGTTAATTAATATTATGATCTGATATGCACTGCATGCACCAACTAGATTATTGCTGCCCATCACTCAAATGACATGACATCATTAGGTGTCATATCATTTTCTCCGCCTGGAGACTTTTTTCGCCTCTCGTGCAACGTAAAGTCCCTTGATACTTCTTTTACCAGTAACGACAACCAATACAAATGACAAGGCACGTTCTGTTGGAACAAAATGGCGGCATTCAGTTCAAACCTCTGCTGTGCACCGCCATTCGCTTCCTAAAACCTGAACCGTCACGCAGTCGGCGCTTCAAAGAATGTGGCTTCTTGTAGGAAGCTCTTATCTAGGGACTTTAGTACAACGTAGTCTTCAAGAAATGTCACGCTTTCGTAAGAATCTAGGCTGCTTTTCGTTTGGATGTTCTTTAATATTGTAGTCTGATGGTGATATACCACTGCGCAAAAAGGCTATCTTGCAATAAGTTTTACCAGGGCCTGCTCTTCCGCGGAAGACGCCTGTACTAATTGAGAGTAAACCAGGGGCTTTGAACAGATAAAAACTGAAGCTCATATCTGCGTAGAGCTGCTTCTATAGCTTTACGGAAAGGACGCAGAGCACAAGATTGCATTCTACGTGGTTGCGAAGATTTCTGAGCACAGCACTCACCGAGTATTTAGTGCCGTGCTCATTAGAGTAGGCCTCGCTCTTCTCGAACGTGGAACTGACCATCCCGCCGTTCATGGTGTGGTTGTAGCTGCTGGCCGCGTTCATCTCGATCGTCGCTGTTTTGCTCGACTGGTCGCTGTCCTCTCTGCGCAGTGAGGCGTGAAGGAGAGCCCAATGACAGGCGGAAAAAAGAAGTTGGGAAACACACGTTTAAAAGAGATTCCGTTCACTGCTGACGGCTCGAGAAAAAAGGGCGAGATACTTTACGGCAGTAAAACGTAATTGTGATATCGTAGTACCCGAGTATTCGAGTATGTTCGAGAACAACCACGTAGAAATAAAAGGTGAAAAGAATATAGGAAAGTCGATTCCCCGAACGAACAACATGGCTAGAAAGAATGGGATGAGACGTGGGATTGGGCGAAAGTATAAGTAGAATTTAGTTGCGAAACGCGATAGAAGAAAGACACATGAAGCAAGAAGGAGGGAAGGTTTGGAAAGAAGACTTATTTACAATAGACGGAGGCGAGGTTTTGCACGGGACGAGAAACGAGGAGGTGCTAGAAGCTCTTTAGTGTTAAGCCAGGCGAAGCCTACAAAAGCAACTCATGAGTTGGAAGCGAAAGGTGCAACAAAGGCCTCGCTAATGTGCGATGCAGAAGGAGAAAAGTGCGACTTACTCTGGCAGAGCTTTGCGAAGTGGGACAGGACTGTCCGAGAGAAGGAGATTCGAGCAAGAAAAACGCCGCTACAGAGAGAGAAAAAGACACAAAAGTCACTAACTGCCAGCACCCGTGTATCTAAACTGACAAGATCTACTTTCTCCCCCCATGACGGCACACTAAGGGTCCGAGAGCGGGCGGCACGGCTGTTGATTCACTCCTCCTCCCTGACTTGTGAATAAATTCGCGTGATCTCAGTAGGTGTGACCAACAGCCAGCGGTGGCCAAACATCAAGTGTTACGTTTAGTGCCGTGGAGAGAAAACAGTGCAAAGTCCGTGTATCCAAGTGGTGTTGTATAAGAGCGCCAATATAGTAATGACTTTTGATTGGCCAATATGCGGAAGCTCTAGTGATTTTGTCAAATTTTCTTCCGAAGGCTGACAAAGGAAACAAGGGACTTCGACGGTGAAGTGAAGCCGTGTTCTATACTTTCGCCACACTGTAAACCGAGTCTATTCTTAATTGAACGGTTTGGGTAGGACATGGCGCGCCTCACGTTTAAATATTCCGACTCTATTGCCTGCCAGTGATGGCAGATACAAGCAGGACGGCCCATCGGGCGCACCGTCGGGAGACAGTCATCGGTGGTTTTTCCTTGACGATGTCCTTGAGGTACTCCTTTTGCCCGTACTCCTTGGAGGCCATGATGCCGACGGCGTACTGGGTGTCGTGGCCGAGGCCGCCGATGGTGTAGTTGGTCATGTTGAACAGCGGCACGTCCTGGTAGTGATATTTCTTCTTGGATGCCACTTTCTGGTAGCGGAGACGTAAGGACTACGGCAGGTCGCCGTCCAATCCCGGCCCTTGCTCGAGGTACAGGCTCTAGTATTTGGTATGGGCCACCTGGAGCTGCAGCGGCGGATCCGGGGCACTTGCACGCGAAAGTGGGGTCCACTCCGAGGTCAGAGCTGGGATTTTCTCGCTGCAAGTTCAAGGATCATTTTGTGTGGTTATGTTCAAGAAGCACAACGCTAGTCCCTTTTCGACTTGCTGTCTTGTCTGACCACGGTGAGGGCTGATACATATTTGTTGTCGTTTCTGTTGTTTTGTTACAAGCGTTTTAGATCATGTCAGATGTGAGCCCGGGAATTAGTGTCAGCTCACCATAATAAGACTAACACACGGAATTAAAACATTAAACCTACTAAAACGTAGAGAGATTTTTATAGTTAAAATTCCCTCAGCAGTTTTGTGACTGCGTTGCAGCGTATCGCCATTTCAGTTAGTGCTCAATATTTAACAAATTAAATATCTGGTAAATTTTGCAAAACTTATAACAGTATATGTGACCGCAACAAACAAGAGAAAATGTCTAATTTGTGCGGCCAGAGCTCGCTGAAATGTTAGGTTTATATATTTTACTGGGTATAAGGTCTTAGATGGTTGAAAGTTATAAAGAATGGATTTTATTACATTCATTTCACTCGAGTTAAACAAGAAACTCCTGCGGGGAGAAAAAAGGACGATTTATCGCCAAAACAAATTGGGCTAAAGATATAAACATACGATCATTTTCAATTAACTTATTTTTATTTTATTGGAGATGTTGATTATTTACTCAGTATCTGCTAGTGCACATACCATTGTGGCAAATTACGCTCTCTGCCATTACTTGATTGTCTTTTAGAACTGTCTCAGAAAATAAAGCATATGGTTTACCTCCGAAAATATACTTTCGTGTCACTGTTCAAAATGGGAGTTTGGGCGTGTTGGTGAGGCATGATAATTGAAACGTACAGCGTAAACAGACTGGACAAAAGAGCGCCTGGACGATTAAACATCAGTTGTAAGTTCAGTGATTGTTTGGTCGTCGTTAATAGAGATTGCCTCTTAACGATTAAACTTCAGTTGTAAGTTCAACGATTGTTTTGTCGTCGTATGTAGAGTTGCACCCTGATGATTAATTTTCGGTTGTGTGTTTAGCAATTGTGTGTCCTTTCTCTTTTATCCCGTTTGTTTACCCTACGTTTTAATTACCTTTCTTTTCATCCTCTAGCAATACATCGTGATGTCGTCGGATGCTGCTTGTTTACTTTTTCCCAGTCGTGTAATATATGTACTGCACAAAACACATACCGACACGACATTGTAGAAAAGCGGTAATAGTAATACCAGTGAGGATAAAAAATATTGTCGAAAGCGCTGGAGCTCCAACATAAACGGTCATCGAACTACAGCCGTCTGTCGTCATTACAATATCTGTAAACATGGTTTCAGTCGTCATTATCGTCACCACCATTATTAAAAACACAGCCAACTCAATCAACACTCGATGCGCCGTGTGTGGTTTAAAAGTAGCGCCGAAAAAAACTCTACAGTTCGGACGAAGACAGTGCACAATGTGGAGATTAATGAGAGTTCCTGGACAAACGACCAGCCCGATTTTCTAAACTTAAATTGAATGGAATAATTTCTTAGGCGGAGAAGAAAGAAGAAATAGCGAAATGAGATAAAAACAACTAACACCAATTGTTGAACATTCAGCGTTCGATGAGAGAGGTAGGCGTTTATTAAACAATGTTGTCAACCAGCGCTTAGTGCTGGTTTGAAACGTTCGATGAAGACAAAGAGAGGCTATTTACAACTGTTCGGCTAAAGACCAATAGGCAGACAGAGCTTTCAAATTTCGAAGAGTGTGATCATGAGGATGAAAGAACACCGCTATAAAATGAATGTTACTTTCACTTGTTTTACAGTCTTATTATAGTTAAAAAATCGTGCGTTTATTCGTGCGCGTATGTGTGAGCGTGCGTTTATGGGTGTATGGGTGAGGGAGGGAGACCTGGATAACAACGAAAGGCCTCCACAAAGGACGTCTATGAAGTTTCAAGTGCATCTTTTGCAGCACCCTTTCTTTTTCAGCACTGTTTACTACGAACCAATTTCGAATTCGAGGCCCGAAAAAGGGTTCCGCCTTCGCCGGATGAATTTAATTTTCGGTCCATTGTGCCTGCCGTTAAGCGTGAATAACGGTCCTCCTCGCGGGCGAAAGATTTTACATAACACAGCGACGAGTGAGCTCCGCATCCGGCGCAAACCCTGGGCCCTGAATTATTGCGGAAGCGAACGTGCCAACTGCCGTGTTTGGGACAATGACGAATTGTGTCTTCGGCACTGCAACCCAACGCTCACGGTTCCGTCTCATCTGGATCTCGAGCGATCCACGGTCCCACTTCTCATCGACTCACTCGACTCGCATCTTAAGGCTTGTTCACGTATTTGGCTTTGTCATAGACTGCTGCACGACCACATGTGACGGCTTGCGACGGGCGAACTCACTAGCACTTGGCGCAATATGTCGGTAACTTTGGAATACTTTCGATGTGCGTGTAACTAGATTGAAAGTTGTAAAAAAGTTTCAATATCAAGTCTACGCACTATGTGTGGGTAATGATTATAATGTTGCAAGAATTATTTCAAGCTACACGGTTAGTGAATAACGCTTAAAATATACGCAGTTATGAAGAATATCAGGGCTAGCCCACAGATGGCGCCAGTTTGTTTCTCGTCGTACTTAGTTGCTCGCGGTCGTAACGCAGTCCTTTACAATTTAACGCAACTATGTGAGCCAGCTCTTAGGGACGTCGGGATGTGCTCGACACAATTGTGGATTGCCACCGTCTTCACGTTAGCGCAGACTTTTTTGTCATTATTGCCAACATAGTAAACGTAGATAGATACGCTTTCCTGCCAAGACGCTGTACTCAAACAATATAGTCAATCTACGGAGAAAAACCGAGTAGAACATGTTTCCTCTTTCGGCATTGCATCCAAAACACTTTTTTGTCTAAAGAAAATGGTACCATCATTCTAGAAAAAAAAAAGCAGAAAAGAGCATGTATTTCTTTTTGGCGTTATTTACAGTATATTGGTTTCGTTCACAAGCAGGGAATGTACCGTAGAAACGAAAATGACATATTTAGGTAATGAGCGGGGCGCGGTGCTGCCGGGGCGGAGATGCGCTCCGATAACAAACCGAAAGTTAAAAACCCGTCGAATTTGTACGGTTTTTCAGAAAGCCGTAAAATGCTTCCCGTGCCTTCTATCGTTCTGCAATTTGCTGATTTTGTGTTTTTCGATGACGCTGAGCAATTTTCTAATTGAAACTATGCCCTTAAAAGCAATATTAAAAAAGTTAATGACGCAAAAATAATTAACAATTCAATTATCTCGGACTTTTATAATTTTCCTAAATAGGCCCCTGGCCCAGGACCAAAACGACACAAGTCTTTTTTTGATGCGACGCGTAGTTTTCGCAATATCGAATTTGTCCACCTTTTTGTGAAACACCCTGTATATATATAAATCGAACTTTATTGCACAGCAAGAGCAAACTGCTTCGCGAACCGCAGCGCGCAGAACGCGGAGGACGACAGCTCCTCACTATTACGCCACTCAAAGGAATCGAACCACCCCTACGGGAGTTACGGGCCGGAGTTGAGCCACTTGGCCAGGTCTGCATTGAAACCACGTTGAACCTAAAAGAAAAAAAATAAACGTAAAAATTAAAGATAGAATATGAAAGAGTCATAGAGATATTGCTGGAAGAAGATGCGCGTCCTACCGACAAGAAAGGACCAGAGTTACGCGCTTCAGTCGAGCTATACATACCACGGGCGTTTCATAAAGTTCATATTATTGTACGTAACGTTATTACAAAAACGGAACAAAACAGGCATCTGGTCATTGAGCGCGCGTCACTCTAGTTTCCGCACAACAAAAACGTCGCATGCTATAGTAGCTCGGAACACCGCTAGGGTGTCGAAACAAAAAATGGCAACCGCCCGTCGGTCAACGCTAGCACATGCGGTGATCCGTCTTTTTCATTTTGAAGGGAAGCAATGCCAAGGATATCTCATTCCAATCCGGGAGCGTTGTTTGGGGACAACGCCTCAGTTTTTGACACTTTGTTTAAATGGCGCAGACGCTTCCAGTGTGGCCAAACAAGAGGAATACATGTCATGGAAGACGACCAAGTGATTGCCTGAAGTGGAGCGATTCCTCGAACTCTAAAAACGAGAGGACTTCTATAAACAATGGCCCTCCGGCATATGGTGCATCGCCGGAAAAAGTGCGGCAACGTTTTGGTGGCGAACATGCAGACAAAGTTTCAACCCCCACTCGAGATTTGATTGCTGAATCTCTATTCCTTCGTGACAATAATAACGAACTTTATGAACGCCCTCGCGTGCCTCTGTCTCTGTTCTATCTGTTACTTGTTTTAAGTTTCTTCGTCTTTCCAAGTTCGCCTTGTCTTCATGGCGTAGCAAAGCTCCCACGATCTCTCCCCCGCTGGACCGACGCCGTCGACAATGACCCGCGAGACTCGAGATGGATCGTGAAGCGTCTCTCGGCATCCCGCCGGCGTTTAAAGCTACCACAGCCCTCTGCACAACGTTTCAAATCCGCACCTACTTAATCTGCCAACGCAATACGCGAACAATATTGTTTTTCCTTTGCAACGCAGTTAAGCACCCTCAGGACTGTCGATCCGTGGTTCGGGCCTGGATGCGTTTTCAGACTCGCCAATCGCTGAGCGGGGACAGGCGTGGGCTCGAGCTAAACAATAGGGCGCTTAGAAGCGCAGTGGCGCAAATGATCCAAGAAAGCCCATTCCTGTGGCTTCGCCTCACTCCCGTAGGCACTGGCTTAGCGGGGGCGCTGCCTCCCAAAGAAGGTTTTCGTTTGCACGGGGTTCGATATATTGTGGAGGTTGCCTCTTGCGGTGTCTTTCTGCAGTTCACTCTGGTTCCGAGGGTGGTTTGTCCCCATATTGTGCTAGTTTACATAATAGCGTTTGACTACTCGGGTGCGTTCTGCGTCCACTTGGAACCGCTCAGAGCGCCGAGTGCATACTTTCGCAAGTTTCACTATGGGCATATAACTACACAACGGTTTACTATATTGTGGGATCAAATCTACGCATTATTTATGAGGCCGCTTTTAACCTATTCTGTCAAAAATAACTGCAGACAACGGTGAATGAATGATGGGTACGTACAGCATACAATATAACTCTGTGCAATTGCAAACAGTAACCATGTTTGTATTCCACATAATATGTGGGAAATATACACTTTCTCGACTTGCTTTCGAGTAGACAACTATCATATCTACCATTTTAACAAAAAATAAAAAAAATAAAAAATGGTTTTTTGAGAAAATCGATTTTAAAATTGGTACTTTTTGGTTTTCGCATAACATTAACGTAAACGTCCCGCAAAGGCTATTTAATACAGGTAAATTATTTTATAATATCTATAAAGAGCGTGTTTTGGGCTCTCCAGAGACATAAAAATATTGATGTAACCCAAGCAGATCGCCAGTATTTAATTGTCAAGTTCGTCAACAATTGACCGAGGGGGTGTTTTTGACATTTTTACAGAAAAAAGCAAAACGCCTAAAATTATTTCATGGTATTAGAGCCTTTTACCTGTGCCCACAGAGTGCTTGAAAAACGTTAATATAATGTGGACTGAAAATCCACGACGGGAGATCGAGCGAAACATCCGACCCACGACGGATGTGAAAAACACTGCTTTCCGCCGCGGCCTCTTTTAAAATTCGTAAGTCGAGAACAAAAATCCGACGGGCTTGCCGTTTGTGGCTACTGCGTTTTAGAGACGACGCCATAACATATATTTTTTTTCAGCGAAATTAAAAATTCGACCCTTTTTGCCTGCACGATTTGAGATGCAACTACCCATATATATATATATATATATATATATATATATATATATATATATATATATATATATATTTATATAATAATAATAATATATAATATATATAATATATATATATATATATAATAATATATAATATATATAATATATATATATAATATATAATATATATAATTTGCTCGACGGGACGGTGCGTCGTCCCGTCGAGCAAATTATACCAACTTTGTTTACTCTATCCATACAAAACGCCTTTTTATTTTTGTTGTTTATTGTGGTTTTCTTCGGCTGAGTAAAGTGCTGCAGCTGCTGCTGGTGTAGATAGAGGAGAGGGCTCTGTCAAACAGTCCTTGTACTGTTCTTTTCCTCTCCCTTTTCTCGTACAAAAATTATTTGATTAAAAATATTTTAAGAATGTGTACACTGATGAAGAGGAGTGCAGGATATCTGATAGACGGAGCCAGTGCGCAAGTGTGTTTAGTTTTTACAAGGGAAGGAAACGCACTCGAGCTCAGTCAAACTCAAAGGTGTGAACCAGCCTTCAGTGGTATTCATTTCACAGGTTGAAGTGAAGTCTAACAACGAACTTGTTATTCAGTTGAATATATTGGGAGTCAATATGGCTGATATTTTTTCTTACTTTGGGAACTGCAAATGTGGAACTTTTCAAGAGGACCAAGTCATTCTTACTGCTATAGCCGTTGTATTAGGCTAATGTCAGAAATGAACTTGCGTCTGCTTTCCCCGTAGATCCAGAGCAAAAATCGAGGAGCACTATACATAAAAAATGATAAAACATTAAAATGTTTTTAAAATATATCTTTATTGGATTTTCGTTAGTACATATGAGAAACACACGGCCACTGTTTATTTATTAAGCTAGAATGTTTTCGAGTCTCGACAATAAATTATCCCGCCCCACCCGTTTCTTCCCCTCCCCATTATTCGTACCATGCGCGGAGTTCATATCTCTATTTTCTGATGAATTTGCGTCTATCTTTTATGACGTTGGCAAAGCTGAGACCGAACTTGGTACATTTCTCAAAACCAATTAGAATGCTATAAATATTTTCTCTTTTTGTAAATCCGCATCCAGATTGACATCAAACTCAACCCAAAAGGTTGAGTGGAGTATGCATCAGGATTAGGGCCTAAAGAGCAACCACAGGCTCTTCAACCTCTGATTCCAAGAATAATTAATTGATTTGAGACATTTTACTAAATTATCCAAGCGCCAAAGGCGCTCACTGCAAGTGTAATTATCGAGGCAGGACATGCTGACGTCGACAGCAATAAATGTTCTACAGCAAAATTAAAAGAAGGTACTTTGTGCGTGCTTTACGCTAACGCCGGATTTTGGTTATTTACATCGTATCATTTACAGATAAAGGTGAGCGCGTGCTGTGCTTGCACCTACGTTTTCAGCATTATCATTGGTGCTTCGGTAATTTGGCGAACGATCGATCTGTTTGGTGTCATTTTTGGCGCTCGTGCGTATGCTGCATAGTTCAGACTAGAGTCACTAAATAGGATACGCTCCACAGTAACAACACTCAACCATCTTGGTGTTCAAAATAATGGTTGTCCATTATCTTCATAGTTCAATAAAGCATAAAGTGCTTTTTAACGAAACCCCACAATAAAAAAAAAAAGGTTTTCCGTCCATCCGTTTGTCTGTCCTTCCGTTCTTCTGACCATTTTTCGCTGAATTTAACGGGAAAACTGAACCGGTCTCTATATCACATGGCGTCAACGTTACTAGAACTCTCAGTTGGGAAACTCACCGTTGAAACCTGGGCCGCTGGCGTCCACCGAGACCGAGCTAAATGCGACAACAGCGCCACTCTGTATCATTTGTCTTAACTGTGGTCGCCTGATCTTTTAGAAAGCATGTTTTTGCGTAAAAACTAACGGAAAAAAACTCTTTTTGTAGTAACTTTTATTAGAGTTTAGTACAAAATGGGGGCGCGTGTTGTTTTCTAAAATCTTTAGTTCGCAAGGTTTTGCAGTATAATTAATATTGTTTTTATACAACCCTGCCTCAGCGGGGATTTCAGGTAGCGCGTCCTGAGTTAGGCGCATATTAACCACGGTAGTAAACCGCGGCGCGTCCGCTTGGGAGTCGGGGGCGGTACCTCGAAGCCCTTTCCACAGTATCTGTTCTGGCCCCAAAATGGCCGATTAGAACGAAAATGGAAGTCACGTGCAGTTCGTGGACTGTCCGCTGCGGGAGAAGTGGCGGCGTTGGGATCGCCTTTAGCTCGGTTCTCGTGGACGGATCGGTGCCGCTTTTTCAGAGCAGTCTCTATGGCAGTTTCCCAACTGAGTGGTTCTAGTAACGTTGTGCATGCCGGTCGACGGCTTGTGCATGCCGGTTCTAGTAACGCTGTGCATGCCGGTCGACGGCTTGGCCCGAGCCGTCAGGTTGATGACAAGGTACTCGCCCTCGACGATGTAGAAGCGCTCGAGGGGCGCATTGTAGAACTCCGGCTTGTTGGCCAGCGGAGGGTAACCAAGCGGAGGCAGGTCATCAACTAACACCTTCATGAACATCATCGTCACTGTGATCGTTATTGACGTGCACATTACAGTTTACTTTTTAGGTAGCAGAGATGTGCTTCAATCTTCCGCATGTAGCCACACATCGTAGTGGCTCGTTAACCGATACCTCCTAGAAGACAAGGCCAGCGCCTTTATTCCTCAAATGTCATAATTCGGGGTCTACTCCCCCTTCAATTCCTCAGCGCGGTATAGCTGGTGTCCGCGTCGCCGGTGGAAATGAAACGTATTTCGGTTTTGACAGCTAAGAAAGATGCCAATACTGCGCCATCGAGGGATAACTTCTGACAAGTGTTTTTCTGGTTCCGTCTAAAATCTGATTGTTAAAGGGAAGCTGCGGAGCGTCTTGAAAAAAATGAGTTAGAAGTAAATTCTAGTGTATTTGTACCCCGTGAACCCGAATACCCAAATCATTGGCTGCGCAAGTATTGTTAAACGAGGGAAAACGCGATGAGACAGTTGCTGTACGTGACGTCATCGACTGATCTTTGGCTGCCCAAGGCTAAGGAGGCGGGGCTTGGAGCCCTATTTTGGAATTGTTCTTATGGCACTCCGGCGCGTCGCATTGAAACATAATTGTGATATCTGTTA
Source organism: Ixodes ricinus (assembly GCA_037355805.1). Lineage (NCBI taxonomy): Eukaryota > Metazoa > Arthropoda > Arachnida > Ixodida > Ixodidae > Ixodes > Ixodes ricinus. The sequence goes on from JAZHYW010052366.1 coordinate 16,407, forward strand.
TCTCTAAAGGCCAAATGAGCGCAATTCAATAGCTTTTTCTTTTTTCAGATGCTGAAGTACCTCATTTTTCCTTTAAGACAGGTTTTATTGGAGGTGGTGCAACTAGCTCATACTGATACCCGGACGCCCGAACATTATAAACAAGATAATACACAAAGAGTATTTTTGGAAACGCAAACCACTTCCCCAAAGAAACGTTCTCAAGTAATAAAAAGTGACTGAGGCAACCTTCTTCGCAGGATGCTTCAGCACGAAGTACGTGTATTTGATAGATAATGCAGAGCTCTGCTCAGAAGCTCCAACATGGGAAGGTAGTTTGTTGGGACATTTCATCTCCAGCGTAGGCGCGTTTAGATGATGAAATGAAGGGCGTTAATTTTGAAGCTTGAAGCAGGAACACCTATCGTTATTATTGTTCGCGAGTAACTCCTAATGCCAGCCGTGGGGTCCGCTTCACTTGTCGCAGGCCCGCTTTTTGTAGAGCAGCTCTAATTTGAAGCTTGACACCTTTAACATATTTGTTGTTCCTTTATAGACCTACAGCGAAGCATGGGCTTGAGCAGCTGTAGAATAGAGAACCTTTCTAATTAAGCTTCGCTTTACACTCTAAGCTCGGTAACCTATAATGTAACTTCTAAACCAAAATAACCTATAAAATAAAGGTTACAACGACAGTCGTTTTGATGTTTTCATTATTTTCGTCAAGACTATAGGTTACAAGGGCCAAATTGAAAGTCAAGACGCCGATTTATAGGTTACTTGAACGGCAGCCAACGTGTAACCTCTACACAGTAACCTATAAAAAGCGCGGTAACCTATATAGTCAAGATACATGAAGAAATGGAGTCGAACTAAATTGCTGAACTTGAAATTATGACTGCAGTCACGAGGCGCAACGCGCTGCTTGCTGTTGGCTGGAGGTGATGACAGCATGCGACAGATTGGACGGGAGTCGCATTCCTCGCATCACATTAGGTCACAAAGCTTTTGTGGCATATATTTAAGTACTGAACTTACTTTGTGTCCTTAACATCACAATGTTAAGGATATTTTATACGTGGAACTTTGTTTTTTGTGAATTTGTTTTTGATGATGTAGTTATAATTATCACGCAGTGATAAATTTGATTTTCATATAATTTACTCATGCTAAACGCGTGTTGTCCTATGATCGTTATATGTAAAAAAAATTAACACAAAAGAATCGGGCTCCCAATATAAGTTAAACTTATTTATCTGTACGAGTTAGAAACAATAGTATTGCATAACTCATTATTGGAAGAACTCCAGCAATGTTGACTTGCGTGCTGAATTCGGATGGGAACACGTTTGCTATATAGCGAATAATTTTACCAGCGGAGGCAAGACCTTCTTCACATTAGAAAATGATATTACAATGGCGGGCTCATATATATTATAGAGTTATGCTGACACACGTTTATGTGTCTCAGAACATAGGGGTAGCTTCCTTCCAAGTTCCCAGTCTTGGAATTCGCGCACACGACGCTTGAGCGAACGAAGGCGCGAGGGAGCGAGCGAAGTCGAGGAAAGAGAAAGGAAAAATGAGAGGGACGTGAAGAAACCCACGTTTTGGCCGATGTATGGGCCCATAGAGGGCGCTAGTTGTCTCGCAGACCAACTGGCCGCCAAGTTTTCCGCTTGCGTAGCTTGCCAGCTAGCCGCCAAATTGCGTCTTGGCGGGCGGCTGGTGTGTTCCAAAACTCACACGAACAGACCCGAGTTACTCCCGATACGCCAGCAGATTATATCACGTGACAAGTCGTATAGAGAAACGTTGGACGCGGGCAACGTTACTAGAACCACTCAGTTGGAACTGCCGCAGACTGCTCTGAAAAAGTGACACCGATCCGTCCACGAGAACCGAGCTAATGGCGATCCCAACGCCGCCACTTCTCCCGCAACGGCCAGTCCAAGAACTGCACGTGTCCTTCATTTTCGTTGTAATTGGCCATTTTGGGGCCAGAACAGATACTGTAGGGAGCCGAGGTACCGCCCCCGACTCTCAAGCGGACGCGCCGCATGTTACTACCGTAGTTAATATGCGCCTAACTCGGGACGCGCTACCTGGAAATCCCCGCCAAGGCAGGGTTGTATAAAAACAATATTAATTATACTGCAAAACCTTGCGAACTAAAGATTTTAGAAAACAACACGCGTCCCCCATTTTGTACTAAACTGCGACAAAAGTTACTACAAAAAGAGTTCTTTCCCGTTAGTTTTACGCAAAAAACATGTTTTCTAAAAGCTCAAGGCGACCACAGTTAAGACAAATGATACAGAGTGGCGCTGTTGTCGCATTTAGCTCGGTCTCGGTGGACGCCAGCGGCCCAGGTTACAACGGTATTTCTCAACTGAGAGTTCTAGTAACGTTGGACGCGGGCAACGTTACTAGAACTCTCAGTTGGGAAACTCACCGTTGAAACCTGGGCCGCTGGCGTCCACCGAGACCGAGCTAAATACGACAACAGCGCCACTCTGTATCATTTGTCTTAACTGTGGTCGCCTTGAGCTTTTAGAAAGCATGTTTTTGCGTAAAAACTAACGGAAAAAAACTCTTTTTGTGGTAACTTTTATTGGAGTTTAGTACAAAATGGAGGGCGCGTGTTGTTTTCTAAAATCTTTAGTTCGCAAGGTTTTGCAGTATAATTAATATTGTTTTTATACAACCGTGCCTCAGCGGGGATTTCAGGTAGCGCGTCCTGAGTTAGGCGCATATTAACCACAGTCGTAATCCGCGGCGCGTCCGCTTGGGAGTCGGGGCGGTACCTCGAAGCCTTCCACAGTATCTGTTCTGGCCCCAAAATGGCCTGTTACAACGAAAATGGAAGTCACGTGCAGTTCCTGGACTGGCCGCTGCGGGAGAAATGGTGGCGTTGGGATCGCCATTAGCTCGGTTCTCGTGGACGGATCGGTGCCACTTTTTCAGAGCAGTCTCTATGGCAGTTTCCCAACTGAGTGGCTCTAGTAACTGTTATGTATCGAGGTGCGGAGAACCATGTGAATAAAGACGACGACGACGGCGCTCGAGCAGTCCGAGCCGAGGCTGATAGCCAGCCATACATCACTTCGCGTTCGGTCTCTTAATTATGATATTTCTTGGAAATATCACATTGGCGACGAGCAAACCTAAACAAACTACGCGGGCAAAGCCATAAAGAAGGACGGAGAGGCACCAGATTTCTTGGCAAGGCAAGTCTTTCTGGATTTTCTCCGATTACGATGCCTAAGCTCGAACCCTTTCTCGGAGAAAGCAAGGATGAATGGGAGGAGTACGAGGAAGTACTCGAGCAATATTTTATTGCGAATGACATAGCAGAGGAAAAGAAGCGCGCAGTATTTTTGTCAAACTGTGGCAAACGCACATATTCGCTTCTCAGAAATCTTCTGGCTCCAGAAAGGCCTCGGGATGTTGCCTATGACGACATTATCACGGCACTGAACGGGCATTACGCTCCCAAGCCTTCCGTAATCGTAGAGCGTCTGAAGTTTCACACAAGGATTCGTCAACAAGGAGAAACCGTGAGCGACTTTATTGCATCTCTGCGGAAGTTGGCGGACTCTTGCGACTTCAAGACGGTGCTCAACGACATGCTTCGAGATCGGCTAGTCTGCGGCATTAATAACGACCTCATGCAGACCCGACTTTTGGAAGATGCAGAACTGACTTTTGAGAAAGCGGTCAAGGTCGTCGTAGCCATGGAAGCCGCGACGAAAGATTCCCAAGCAATCGCGTGCCGGGCTGGGACGACTTCAGCTGTCGAAACCAACCGCCTATCAGAGCAGTCATCTAGACAGTCTCGATGTCGTCACTGCGGAAAGTCACACGGTTCAGCAGCATGTCGTTACGCTAAAATGACATGCCACAACTGCAAAAAGGTTGGCCACCTCTCAGTGGTCTGCACAGCAAGATCCTATGACGAGTCAAGCAGCGTCAAGAAAGATGAGAAAGCTGCGCGAGACTATCAGAACTCGCCAGGACGACGGTCAAAAAAGGCGCCATCGGCGGTTCCAGTTCACAGCCTCGATGACCCCAACGATCAGGACAGTGACGATGATCCCCCAACGTACAACATGTGGCAACTGAAAGCATCTCAGGTTCCTCCAATTATTATAACTGTCATTATTCAAGGCAAACCAGTTGACATGGAACTCGACACTGGGGCAGGCGTCTCCGTAATGGAAGAGAGACGTTTACGAGAATTGTTGCCGGATGTGAAGGTTGTCCCCTCCAATGTCGTTCTTAGAGGGTACTCAGGAGAGTTGACACCGGTTCAAGGTTGCGCCGAGATCCTGGTGAAGTACAACGACCGAGAAGTTCTTCTTCCTCTGTTCGTCGTTGGCGGAACTTCCCCAACTCTGCTGGGACGAAACTGGATACAAGCTCTGGGTCTACCTGTTGGTGACGTCGTAAATCTACATAATACATCAACAGAGGGTCTTCTTAGCAAGTTTCCAGAGGTGTTTTCTGGTGGGCTGGGTCTGCTGAAGAACGTGGAAGCCAAGATTTGCGTGCCAGATGGATCAAGACCCCGGTTCTTCAAGCCACGACCAGTCCCCTTTTCATTGCAAGATCTGGTCACTCAAGAGCTTCAACGACTAGAACGGGAAGGAATTTTGAAGCAAGTCAGGACTTCTGACTGGGCAGCACCGATTGTCCCGGTACTAAAAAGAGATGGTCGGGTGCGAATTTGTGGAGACTTTAAGGTCACCATAAACGCAGCAGCCCAGGTGGAAACGTACCCGATTCCGAGAGTCGAAGAGCTCTGGACAAAGCTCTCCGGAGGCATCAAGTTCTCCAAGTTGGACCTCAAAGATGCTTACCAGCAGGTGGTACTCTCTCCGGCCTCAAGGAAGTACGTCACTATCAATACCCACAAAGGATTGTTTGAGTACACAAGGCTACCCTTTGGTGTTTCATCAGCGCCAGCAATTTTCCAGCGAGAAATGGAAAACCTGCTTTGTGACCTCAGGCACGTTGTCGTCTACTTTGATGACATCTTAATAACTGGAGTGGATGACTCGGACCACATGAGAAATCTCGAAAAAGTACTTCAGCGGCTAACCAATGCAGGATTGAAGCTAAAGTTTGAAAAGTGCGAGTTTTTTGCATCAAAGGTGGAGTATTTGGGACACCTGATCGACCACACAGGTCTTCACCCTTCGCCAAGTAAAGTGGAAGCAATTGTAAAGGCACCAACTCCACAAGATACAAAGCAACTACAAAGTTTTTTGGGCCTGCTAAATTTTTACAGAAGATTTCTACCCAATTTGTCAAGTGTCCTGGAGCCGTTACATCGGTTGCTGGGAAAAGGAGCACGCTGGGAGTGGTCAGGAGAGCAAGAATGCGCGTTCGAGCGAAGCAAAGAGCTGGTAACTTCTGCTGGTGTCCTTGCACATTACGACCCCACGAAGCACCTTGTGCTAAGCTGCGACGCTTCACCCTACGGAGTTGGAGCTGTACTGGCGCACAGGAGTTCCATGGGCGAAGAGAAGCCTATTGCGTTCGCATCACGTCGTCTAATGGCAGCAGAACAGAACTACAGCCACCTGGACAAAGAGGCTCTTGCACTCATGTTTGGAATAACGAAATTCCACCAATATCTTTGGGGTCGACCTTTTGAGGCAGTGACTGACCACAAGCCACTGCTGGGACTATTAGGCGCTGACAAAGGCATTCCCCCACAGTGTTCACCAAGAATCCAAAGGTGGGCCTTGAAACTAGCTAGCTACAGCTACGCCTTGGTCTATCGTCCTGGAAAAACTCTTGGTCATGCTGATGCGCTGAGTCGCCTACCACTGGTGACTAAGAAATTCACAGTGCCAAAGCCTGCAGATGTTTTCATGTTGGAACGTGACTACAAAATTCTCTCCCCAGAAGTTATTGCGACAGCTACGGAACGAGATCCGGTGTTGTCGAAAATACGTGAGGTGCTATGGGCCGGTTCAACTTTTCCCGCTACACCAGAGTGGCAACCATACGCTACAAAAACGCAGGAGCTCAGCGTGCAAGACAATTGCGTGCTATGGGGTACGAGAGTAGTAATTCCGAAAAGTCTAACAGGAAGTGTGCTGGATCTCCTGCATGAGGGACACCCAGGAATCACCAAAATGAAGACGGTGGCAAGAAGTCACGTTTGGTGGTATGGCATTGACGAAGACATTAAGGTCAAGGTCAACAGCTGTTCTGTGTGTCAGGAACACCAGCGAGCACCACAACCAGTGCTAACGACACCTTGGCCCTTTCCCGAGAAAGCTTGGTCACGCCTTCATATAGATTTCGGGGGACCATTTCAAGGACGATATTTCTTAATCCTCGTAGATGCTTATTCAAAGTGGCTCGAGGTGATGGTCGTTCCCTCACCTTCGGCGGAGGCAACAGTGAATTGTCTTCGATCCATATTTGCCACGCACGGATTGCCTGACCTGATCGTGAGTGACAACGGACCAGCCTTCACAAGTTCTGTATTTGCGGAATTCCTGAAGAGGAACGGAATTCGTGGTATGAGGATCCCCCCGTATCACCCGGCATCTAATGGGGCTGCGGAGAGAGCCGTTCAAACAATCAAGAACAAACTCAAGAAAGCTTCTTCGGGAGATTTTCAGACAAAGATTTCACGAGCCCTTCTGCAGTACCGCACAACACCTCACGAGATCACTGGACTAACACCTGCGGAGGTCCTCATGGGACGGAAACCTAAAACTGCAATGGACTTGCTGCATCCTGATTTCCGTGCTAAGGTCGTACTAAAACAACTAAAACAGAAGCAACGTTGTGATCATGGAGCTAGACGACAGCCACTGCTGCAGCCGGGTGACAGCGTTTGGGCAAAGAACTTTCGACAAGGGCCTGACTGGATCCCTGCGTCCGTAGTGCACCCAGCAAGCGCATCATCATCACAGGTTGTTCTGGATGACGGCACATGTTGGCATCGCCACGGTGACCACCTGCGACAGAGAGTTTGTCCCGCTCCGGAACAAGGGACATCTGGTAATCAGTTGCCAGATTTGCCATTATCGGATGTTACATTACCCGGATCTTCTGCGCCGACATCCCCGAAAAATCCAACAGCGTCGTCTGTGACTCCGGTGCCACCGCCTGTACCTGCGGTGCCAGCATCCCCGCAACGTCCTGCACTCGAGCTTCAAGCTCCATTGGCCAGCCCTAGCCAAAGGAAGCTTCCTTATCGGATCGACCAGTTCTAACGTCGAAGCGAGCTCAAAAGTGAGAAGATCCACGAGAGTCAAGAAGCCGGTGTCGCGCTATGAGCCATAGCGAACCAGGGGTGAAGGTGTGTTATGTATCGAGGCGCGGAGAACCATGTGAATAAAGACGACGACGACGGCGCTCGAGCAGTCCGAGCCGAGGCTGATAGCCAGCCATACATCACTTCGCGTTCGGTCTCTTAATTATGATATTTCTTGGAAATATCACAGTAACGTTGGACGCCGGTAAGTTTTTCGAACGCAAGGGCACAGAAACTTTACTCTGGAATGAGATCCAATGGATTTTGGAACACAGCCTCTTTTTCTTCTTGAGTATGAACGTTTCGCCGCGCTTGGCCAAGGCTTGGCGCATGTTTGGCGATGGCTCTCACCAACAAAGATTTGTTTGGTGTGACTCGTGGTCGTTGCAACGAGGCACATTGCGACTGCCAGCGCTACACGGTCCTCGGCCCTTTGAAGATTAAGTGCGAATATTGTGACCACTGTCCCAACGTGCACGGGAAGATATGCGACTTGGGTAAGTGTTTACACGTGGTACTGATTTTGACTTTTGATTCCATGTGCTGTCTTTGTTCGCTCTTTCATACTGCATAGGCCGATGATGAACTTACACGCGATGCGTTTTAGCGGTAACGCTTCGATTGGCCGCACATATTGATATGTTGCCAATTGCAGCTTCTTAAATAAACGTCGCTGGTAGTGGCGGGAAACCAGGAAAGCGTAAAGTCGTAGGGCGTCTAGATGGCTGAGCGTGTTCTTTTTTTAAATTTACGATAATGAAAGAGGGATATTGAAGACAAACAGACAAGACAGGCTTTCGACTTTCAACGAAAATTTTACGGGTTTGACTTCGCCTCCCCGAAGCTCTGCTTCTTTTTCACGGCGTAATTCGCGCGACCCAGAGCCCGATGCTGAACGGGTCATTCACCCGTCGCTAGCGCTGATTTCCAACAGCTTTCTGGCTGTATTCTCCGGTTTCTCTAGCATTTTGTCGGTTAAAGTGTTTGGTTCAAGTGTTGAAAAAGATTCCGCAGTAACGCTGCCGTTAAATCAACTGATGTATTTAAAATAAGGCAGCAGCTATTCTCCCGGCAGCGGGGAGAATAATTTCCCGAACCTCTACCGTCATTCGCCTCCCATTGGCTGTCTGAAATCATGTAACAACTGCCGGTAGAATACTGACTTTCTTATTCTCCCAGTATTTCGTGGAAACACGTTTCATGGACGCGTTCACTAAAACGTCGCTTGGCGAATGACGTTTTAGCGAAGAGCGTTTTAACGGGGACGGCTGTTCAACCCCCCCCCCCCCTCTTCCCGTTGCTGCCGCCGCCGCGCGCTGCGTTTATACCGCTTCGCGGCGGCAGCATGTGGCGGCTCATTACAAAAATGTTAACCCACCTGGGCCCACCCGTACACGCCGCTTCGAGGTTTTAACAAGAATGTTAACCACCTGGGCCCACCTGTACACGCCGCTTCGAGGCGACAGTCTGGGGCAGCTCATTAGAGAAAAAAGCTAATCTGAGCTGTCGACATGCCAATGGGAGGCAAATGCCGGTATAATTTCTGGGAAATTTTTCTTCCGGCTGCCGGGGAATAGACACTTCCTTAATATAATCAGGTACCTTGGTGGCATAGAAGTTATTTTTATGTGTATATTGTATTTTACACTCAACATTTCTCCTTGTGAAGCCGTCACACACAGTAGTTGCATGGATGTTCAGGATACTTGTTGGAGAACGCGAACTGTTTCTGAGGCTGGGTTAACTTGCTTGCGACGAGAAATGTCCGAGGTTGCTTAAAGCCACATTGACCTTCTTAAAATTAGCTCTTGATGTTTTAATGCTAAGGCAATTATATTGTTTCATGTATGACTGCAGAGCCAGTGAACGAGCCAGTAGATCTTGGTGCTTCGTGCAGTCAGCCACCTTATCCCAGCGAAGCTACTGTAGCACGCAATGGTGGGTATGCCTCAATGATTAGGTGGCAACATTATTTCTTTTTACAACATACATATACTGAAAGAAACGTTGACGTAATTTTTGAAACTGATTTTCGTGACATCATTTGGTATTTATAGCTTGGTGGCAGCTGAAGAACGAAGGGCGGCGAAAAGGAAGGTGGGAGAGGAGGAAGCAGACGCAACACTGTTGAGGGAGGGGTTTCCTCTTCCCGCCAGCGTTGCCTCTGCTTCCTCCTGTCCCACGTTTCTTTCCCTCGCCCTTCGTCTTTGAGTTGTCACCAACTATAGCCATTGTACAGTTAAATATTTGTTGTCTTTGTCACCACAGAATTAATGAACATCCCAGTAAACCATGGAGTGCAATGCACCTTTCAAGTTTCATCAGCTCACGATGGTTAGTATTGTGTGGCATACCGGTCGCAGAATTTGTGTCAAGATATAGAAGTGATAAAAAATTTTACTTCAGGCAGGCCAGGTCGCAGCACAGAGGAACAGAATGAACTGGCATTGCCAGTAGTTTCTCTACCTGGATGTTCAAGAGGTGAGTGGGTACTAACATTTGGGAAAACATTTTTCTGATCACTACTGATTACAATCGTATTCACTGCAGATAGCCTTTCCTGGATCGATAATGAAGGCTCCCCTCATGATCATGCAGAAGCCAGTGCAGCTGCACGGGAGTCGGAGGATGTGCACGACCATGGTACGGAAACAAAGTTGAATGCATCTATTTAGGAAGACATTTTTATTTGAATGAAAGGAAAATAAATGTTGAGAGAATCGGCCCCTTCTACCAGCTAACAATTTTTAAAATTGTTCCTTCTTTCAAAAGCAGTTCATTCTTAGCATTTTATACATCTTGTCTTTTACACCACTGCACTACTAATTTGGTCTCTGCATTCATTCTTGCCTGACCGAAAACAACACATTTTTCTTTCGGCCTCATTTCCTGGGGCGAAACTGGCCCTTCAATAATGTTGCAGCACCAAATTGGGAAAGACTGCATGGTACTGGGTTAAGGGCTTGTAAATTGCGTGAAGTGATATATGTGTATTTTATGAGGACAATTACCATCTGTGTTGACAGGGCCACAACAAGCACGCCCTCCAATCATTGCTGCTGGTAACAAGAGCCAGCTTCCCAGACAGCCAACAAGAAGCAAGGTTGGGAAACACGTCTGCACTGCATGCAGATTCACCACTAGACATTTCTATGCTTTCTCACGCCACATGAAGGATGTGCACATGAACAAGGTCACATTGGTGTGCACAACATGTCGCAAGCGGTTTCCGTGCATAGCGTACTACAAACGTCATATTGGTAGTGTTTGTTCAACATTGGAAGAAAATGAAGTGTGTAGTTTTGCAGCCACACCTGAAAAGCAGATCAATTCTGCTCACACTGATGGACGAGTATCCAATGTTACATACTGTGTGCGTTGAGAACAGCTCTTTGACTGAACCTTCCGATTTTGAAACTGTGGATTCGGGCAGCTCCATGGAAGCTGTAGAGACCCTGCCAAACCCAGATTTGCTCACTAAACTGTCATGTTTGGCTAGACATCTCGAATCGCAGCACCGCTGTTCAAAAACTGCCATTGATGTGCTTGTGAATGGGGTGGCAGACATTTTGGCGACTGCTGGGTGTGCCATTGACGTTTCTGCAGTCGAGAATCACAAGGTAAGGAAGGCGCTCTACTGTTATCAAGGGATTTATGTTGCTCCACAGGAAGTAATGCTTCCATCTGAGGGGAAAGCCTACTTTGTGCCATTAAAAAGCCTTCTTGAAAATTTGTTGCAACATCTAAGTTTTGGAAGTTGCTTTCGATCTAAGCTTGATACATCAGACAGCGACCTGCTGAAGGATTTTAGCGATGGAACCCGATTTCAAAAACACCCCATTGCAAGTTCTCATGACAGGAATCTCATTGCTATGCTGTTGTACTGTGATGACATTGAGTTGGCCAATCCGCTCGGATATGAAGAGAGGGTCTAAAGGCAAGCTTACAATATTTTATGTGTCATTTGTGAACATTGAGCCATCAGAAAGATCTAAAGTAAGCAACATTTTTTTGCTGGCAGTTGGAAAATCAAAAGATCTAAAGTCAGGAGAAGCAAAGAGCATGCTCCTTGAAGACTTTATTTCCACTGTAAATGATCTAGAAAAGGGGTGTAAGCTAAGAACCATATGTGGTGAAGAAACATTTTTTGGGCTCTTGCTTGCTTACTGTGGCGATTCCTTGGCATGCCATAATGTAGGAGGATTTAAGGAATCGTTCAGCAAGAATGTTCGCTTAGCATGCAGAACATGCACTGTTCCAACTGCAGAAATTCACAACTTTCATTTTGAGATAGAGTGTCCACTGCGCACACAGGTCCAGTATGAAGGGCAATTGTTGCAACTTGAAAATGCAGACTCAAAGAAAATGTTGGTGGAGTTGTCAGCACAGTTTGGAATTAATTCGAGGTCTTTTCTCGCACAAATCACTCACTTTTCAGTGTTAACAGACCTTCTGTATGATCCTATGCATATCTTGCTAGAGGGAGTTGTCACCCTTGAGTTGTCACTCTTTAGCAAGTTTATGGTCAGGGAAGCATCATGGCTTACTTTAAGTCAGCTCAACAGGGCCCTCTCCGAGTTCTGTTTTCACCGACATGTAAGCAAGAGTGACTACCCGCGATCCTTTGAGTCAGACTTCAGCTTTCCCTGTTCGGCGAGCTCTAGCTATGTACTTTTGCTGCATTTTCTTTTTATGACGCATGATTTCATACCGGAGAGTCTCTTGCAAGAGCCACATTGCGAGTGTATTTTGCTGCTGTGTATCATTAGCCAGCTACTACTCTCACCTGTAATATCCCCTGATGCACTTGGGGATGTGGAGCTTTTGATAGCGCGACACAATAAGCTTTTTGTGGAGCTTTATGGATCAGAAGCATTTAGACCAAAACTTCACATGTTGTTGCACATGACTGCACAGATACGGCGCTTCGGTCCTTCGCATCATCACTGGACGATGAGATTTGAGAGCAAAAATTCCCTTCCTAAATCAAAGAAATTCTGGAATTTCAAAAACATTCCTTTTTCAGTAGCTGACTACTTTCAGATGAAAATGTCTAGCGACCTTTGGGAAGGGCCAGGGCGCCCCAAGCTCAGTGGTGCATACCACAAGGGCCCTTCTGAAGTCGGCGAGCCCTTCAACTTGACACCTGCTTTTTTGCCATGTGGGTTAGATCCCAATGATGTTGGCAAAGTTGCTGTCTCTGTACCATTTGCCTATGTTTTTAGCGTAAAGATTTCAATTTCTGATGTGATTGTGTCCTCAAAGAATGATGAACCAATGTTTGGTGAGGTACACAAAATTGTGTTTTGGGGAAACCAGCTTTTTTATTGTACATGTACTTGTTAAAGTGACATACACGGTACACATGAACGCCTTTGTTCTCTTGAGGACACCACACAGCTTGGTGGTGAGGCCTAAATCTCTTTTCTACCCATGGCCACTGTTTACCTACATAAAAAATGATATGTTCTATGCCATATCTAAGTGCCTTCACGAGTCTCCTCTCCTGTGAATGCAGCAGCATATTTTGTTGTGTATTTGTAGGACGCAGCTTGTATAAAATCCAGTGGTCCTGTTGTTGTGGTGTACAGTTACTTTTTGCATTTAACTTATTGGTTTACTTTAGGAATTCTGTGACTGGCTGCTTCAAAGCTTGCCTTTGTTCTCGGAATGTGTTCAACCCATACTCCAAGGAAAAACTGTTTCTCAGAAGCAACAGAAAAGGCTGTGCCGCCAGCTTCGAGCCGAACTCACTCTGTTCCTGGAGTAAGTTGCACTATTTTGTCCCTTAGTTGGATATGTAGCACCTACATAACCACTTGTCCTTCACCCTGGTGTGCACATTTAGTGCTTTGGAGTCCTCATTCCATGTCTTTCATGCGCCTAAAAAGTGACTACTTATGTGCCAAATATTTCCAGTGAAAATGACATTATAGCCAGCACCGACACCCCAAGCAGCACCGCAAAGTGACTTTCGATCGGCAGACGGTTGGCCAGTGTCTGCACAGCTTGGCCACTTTAAGTTCTTGGCCACCGGAGACATAAAAAGGCCGGCAAGAGTCCGGCCACAAACTGGCTGGTTTTAGCTTGGCCGCCGGAGACATAAACACTGCCGGCAAGCGCCTGGCCAGAAGTGTTAATTTTCAGCTTGGCCGCCGTAAGAAATAAACGCGCTTGGCAAGTGTTTGGCCAGCAGTGCTGATTTTCAGCTTGGCCGCCGGGGACATAAACACGGCCGTCAAGGGTTTGGCCAAAAGTGCTTATTTTTCAGCTTGGCCACCGGGGACATAAACACGGTCGGCAAGGGTTTGGCCAGAAGTGCTGATTTTCAGCTTGGCCGCCGTGAACATAAACACGGCCGGCAAGTGCTCGGCCAAAAGTGTTGATTTTCAGCCTGGCCGCCGGGGACATAAATACGGCCGGCAAGTCTTCGGCCAGAAGTGCTGATTTTCAGCTTGGCCGCCGTGAACATAGACACGGCCGGCAAGTACTCGGCCAAGAGTGTTGATTTTCAGCTTGGCCGCCGGGGACATAAACACGGCCGGCAAGTGTTCGGCCAGAAGTGCTGATTTTCAGCTCGGCCACCGAGACATAAACGGGATCGCCAAATGACTGGCCAGCAGTGCTGATTTTCAGCTTGGCCACCGAAGACATAATCATGGCCGGCAAGTGTCTGGCCAAAGTGTTGATTTTCAGTTTCGCCGCAGGGACACCCATAATCTGAACTTTCATCGCGTTGACGAAACTTTGGCAGGACGACGGGCACCGAGGCGAGCATCATGAGCGAGTGGTTGGCAGAATTGTAGTATGTGCATCACACGAGCACTCATTAGCGCAAGCAAATGATCACCGTTTTATTCAGTTTTTTTTTCGTTAGACTTGAAAGGCTATTGTCTTAACTAGCACTGTCGTGTGATATGTTCATTTGAAATAGTACCAAAAGTGCGAAAATATTGCGCCCGTCGTTGTTTTTTGAAAATAAAATGCGAAAACAGCGCCGATGTCATCTTCGCGCTAACAATATCAATCTGTCGCTGCGCGGCACTCTCAGCGCGAATACCACATCCGCGATTTTTCGGTTAGTGTTCCACATATTTACTTCCCAACTGCATTCTAATAAACAAAAAGTTATAGTCGGGTGCATCAGGCGCACATGCTCCTTTTCTGAAAGACTCACCCTCCGTTACCCAGCCAGTGTACTTGTTCACCGATCATGAGCCCCCTCCTCTACCTTAAAATCCTATGGGTGTATCAATGCACCAAGCTTAGTACACTGCCACGCTAGCCACGCGCCCCGATCAGCTTGTGCTTGGATCGGATAAGATTGGATCTTTCGGGCTTTTAGGGGCGAAGCTCCTTAGGGTCTAGCCTTGTCCATCCGTCAGGCGTCCGTGCTCACATCGATTGCCATCCCATCTGTCTTCTTATAACAAAAAAAGATGTTTGCGCAGTCGACAGGATTCGAACCTGTGCTGGGAGACCCCAATGGATTTTTAGTCTATCGCCTTAACCACTCGACCACGACTGCGGGACGACTAGGGGGCTCTGAGATGTGGTACTAACTCAAGAGCTGGGGATGTCATGGATGAAACGTTGCATGTAGCCGCTCACCGTCTATACAGGAAAGGGCGCTGCGGTCAATTGCGTATATAATCGCGTTAAACTTTGCATGCATTGGCTCAAAGTTTATAGACGAGAGGGCGCTGCGGTCAAATACTCAAATGCGTATATAACCACATTCCATACAACACATTCTCTTTCTGACATGGACCGTTGGCTTAAGCGGTGGAGATGCGTTCCCACGGCTTCTAGCGGATCCAAGCTGATCCGCTAGAAGAACCACTGGCTCTGCATTTCACCGATCATAAAGCAGTAATAATGAAGTCGAAACGCAACCCGGAACTCAGCACTACCTATGAGCAATAAAAAAATCAGCACCATCAGCACTACCTATGAACAATAAAATCAGTATCATCAGCACCACCAGAGCTTCGCCCCAATTAACATCATTCACCACGTGGAGATGTTGTGAATTGAATTTTAGAGGAGCCTAAACATGACGTCTCTCATATATTCATTTAACTTAAGCTAGTGTCAATAGCGTTTTAAATAGGCGCCAGGGTGATTATTTCCTGAGCCACCGAAAGCTAATAGCTTCGGCTAAAACCGCAACAAAAACGTTCAAAATTGAACCACACGTAAAAGAAAAAGAAGATTAACAAGGCGACCTAGTTGGGCAGAGCGCTGATTTTGTTTTTGGCAAGGTGGTTGTTGGCGGGTGGCGGGCAGCGCTGTGACGCTATTGACGCTATCGTGGTGATTGACGCCAGTGAGGCTCGGTGTACTAGAGTATGCTCACATTCAAGTCGCAACGATGAACTGCCGGCGCTAGTAGACTGCCAACAGTTGCCCAAAGGGTTGCGACGCTGCGCGGGCCGTTGCTGACATGGCGCTGCTGCGTAGGGTACGCCTAGCACGAGAACGTTTTCGAGTCAGGCGAATGCAGCTCCCGGAGTTTCTGTGATGGCCAAAGCGCGGCGCCACTACGTAGGCTTCTTTGTCGTACGTCCATCCATACAAGAGAACTACTGTTCTCTCTCTATTCAACAGGCCCCAGACTTCTATGCGGGTATTTGCCGCTACACTTTCGAGCGCTCGAGTTGGATGTGTGCTATTGGTTACCATACTAGTAGTGACCTATTATTTGTGTACCCTATTACCTAGCTACGCTTCTCCATATCCGGTGTGTGTGCAAAATAAAGCAAGAGATTACAACGTATAACACGTAAAAAATATAGGTTAGGCAAAAAAAGGAATTATGATTAAAATGTAAACACTTTCCCACCGGCGTGGCGAGAACAAAGCGACATTTCCACGCGTACCGGCAGTTCCGCATTTCAAGATGGCGATGCCCTCACGGAAAACCAGTGCATGAAAACAAACACGTGAAAAGTGTTTGGCTATCTACGATTGTTACTTTTTTCTGCAGTTTCTTCAACGATCGCGCGCCTCGCTCGCGCGTGCGCGCGGCGCGTTTCGCTCGGTAAAGTTCTGAGCGCGTTTAGCGGTGCAAGTTTGTTTTCCTTTTGAATACCGAGTTTGTCGCTATGGCAGTGCCTCACTCTAGCTGAAGGTACTGCCTCAGGAGATGCTGCAATATTTCAAACGGAGAACTCAGAATACCAGACAGTTCCGTTTCCGACAGACGACAGGTAAGCCCTCAAGGTTTTAGTAATTTTGGAGTCGGAAATGCAAGCAGGTAGAGCAGCATATTCGGCAATCTATCCTGACAGAGCAGTCAAATGAATCACGTGCGCGAACCGGCTGGTGTTCGAAGCTGTCTGTCGCATGAGCGTCGCACGAGCGCCGGCGGTGCAGCGCGAACTTCAGAATGCAGCAAATGCGAGCCACAGGAGGATACGTTTGCGGTCGGATGCATGTCCTTTGGTTCAAGCAACCGACCCAAGACTGTGCAAATAGTTTGTCCTCCAGGTGGAGTTTGTCTCAGTACGATATTAAGGTAGTTTCATATTTGGTTTGGAGAAGCTGATATGTTATGGTTATATTATTCAGAATTCTTAGGGGACGTTGCGACCACCTGCCAGCCCCAGTTCTGAAATAATATTTCATATTAGTTTCTGCACATATAATTCTCAGCTAGTAGAACGGCCTTCTTTTTATACTAATTCGTCTCTATCTGTTGGCATCCATTTAGTATAAATTCATTGACTTCGTTCAGTTCGCCCGTCCTCACCATCGCCAACTGCCGCCTCTTTGCAGGGGAGGCGTGTGAGCTCCCACCTTTGTGAGGAACTGAGCTTGTACGCGATGTTTTTTTCTAGACATGAAAGTACATGCGAACGCGCAGCGTCCCTTTACTGGCCCTCTATTAGCCAACTCTTGATATTAGGTGGTGCCATATTCCGTTTAGTGAGCTCACAAGATGCATTCGTCCCATTTTTTCAGCTCGCCCGTCCTCACTACCTGCCAACACGCCGCCACTTTGCAGTGAGGAGGTGCAGGTGGAGCCCCACCTTGGTGAGGAACTGAGCTGTACTGGACGGTTTTTTCTCAGACATGAAAGCAAATATGGAACGCTCAGCGTCCGTTTACTGGCTCTATAGGCAACTCTCTGAAATTGGCAGCACCATGTTCAGCTTGAGTTGAAGCTTAATGTGAGTCTAACTTCTGACGTAATTTCCTCTCTCAGAACAGATGTCACTCTAGAGACACCAATGGGAGCTGCAGCCTCATCGAGGTCCACGGCTGGCACGATGGCAACCTCAAAGAGACAAGGTGGCAGGCCGAGGAAAGAGTATCACCCTGACGAAACATACATTAGATAACCTAAGAAAATCCAAAACCAATTCCGCAAGAACCTCTTGAAGGCATCACAAACTTTACGAACTTTTTTTTGATTTTTCGAATCTGGACACGACCTCGAGTCATCCAGGGCGCATCAAAATTTTTTATCTAAAGGGGCACTGGACCTTTTGAAGGTGCAGCTGTACTTGCAAAGCCAATGAACAAGTTCGTACGAAGATGTCCTGACGGATTTAAACCATTTGCCCTTAACCTTTACTTTCAGAGCCCCAGGGCTTAAACGTACCTCGCCAAGTACCTGAGCTTGCCATCGGCTTCGATCTCTCAAGAACTGGCTGTCCCAGATTGCCATACACCGTAGAGTTGCCCCAACCTCATCAAGACTGTTGTTGACAAAATTCACGATTAGCATCTTAAAGATCGCGCATGTATTTTGATGTTCGACGAACTCGTTCTAAAAGAAAATCTCTTCTATGACACTAAGTCGGATATGGTGCATGGCTTTGCAGACAGCGGTAAGGAAACAACCCGTCATGTGGCAAATTCAGGCTTGGTTATGATGCTGGCGGGTATTTCATGCCCTGGGTACAACCATTAGCTTTCACTTCCTCAAATGCAATACAATACAATACAATAAACTTTATTTTTTCAGAAGTACTCTTAAAGTCAAAAACATCCCCAGACTGTCTCCAGGATCTGTTGACAGACGTTATTCAAAAATCTTAGTTCCGGCGGGATCTTTGTGAAATCTGTCGTGGTGCGACCAGGGGGCCAGCAACTGCACTCTTGCACGCCGGCTGGGTTTCACACCAGATCATCCCTTCTTCCTTGTCGGTGACACCCAGGTCTACTTTCTGTTTGACACCCCCATATGCTCAAGTGTACACGTAACAACCTGCGCAAGCATGACCTACAGATTGCCAGCAAATTGATCAGATGGGAATACATTATGGACTACTACAAAAACAAGCAACCTCTTCGATCACGATTGACAAAAACACTTACCAACAAGCACATTTACAGACTCCATTCGGAATTATGAAAGTACAATTTGCTGCGCGTCTTTAGTGACACGCTTTCTGTTTCCCTTGCAACCCTCCTTTATCTGAATGAGCTGCCCCTTGAGGCTCAGACCACATGTGATTTCCTTGAGCACATGGACCAAATTTTTGATTCACTGAATAGCTCACCTCTGGAATGCGGTGAACGAAAAATGAGATTCGGCTCTAAGCTCTTCATCGGGAGATATTAATTTCCTAAGGAGAAAAGCTCATGTATTCCGAAGTAGCAGTTCCTGTCACCACGACGGCCCCACGGGGTAAGGGGATGGCATATTACCAACAATTCCTGTCTTCTTACTGTGGGAAGACCTCAGCGGGAACTTTGACTTGGATCACTCACTGAACAAGACGGCTCAACCAGGACCTGCTGGAAAACTTGTTCGGGGTGGTGCGACATCAGCAAAGGTGTAACGAGACGCCCAATTCCTACCAGCTTGTGGCAGGCCTGAAACACATTTTCTTGGAAAGATATTTCAGCTTCCCAGTAGACGAAACTGTGAGGCAGGCGCTGCCAGATTGCTGTGGAATCCAGGCACCTTCCAGTGTCGATTGCAGCCAGCCACCATGCCCGAACCACCGCCAGCAATTAAGACCGATGAGTTTGACCGACCCGATGAGTGATATGACGACCCCATCAAGGAAAATGTTGAATACCACTTCGCTAAGTTCCTAGACGAGTCGCTCTTTAAAAAAAGTTTGTGCAATTTTTGCCCGGACTTGTTGAGTGATGCAAGTGGGGTGGCTTACCTCTGAGGCAGTTTCATGCTCTCCTCCAAGCCAGCGCTCCTTGGTCGACTTCGACTCTTTCTGTCCTCCATAAGATGCATTCTTTCAGTGTTTCAAAATTTTTGAACGAACCTTCTTCAGAAGATCAACGAGCGCATTCACTGTGCTGAAGGTTGCTGAACGCATGGTACATCCTCTGGCTCCTCATTCCGAAGAACAATTTTGTACCAAAGAATGCGCGAAGCAGTTCCCCAATCTTACGTTATGTGCGCCAAGTTGGCATATTTGCACTGTTGTACAGGGAACTCCTCACAAAGCGTGCTCTTAAAACACCAGGGCAAAAAAAGGAAACAATTTGCACCTTAACCGCATCAATAATACAGTTTATTATGGTTTCTACACACTGTACTGTAGGTATGGAATGCCTTTCGCGTGACATACATGTTAAAGACCGGAGGTTCGCAGTCGTAATGTGTTGACAAACTTCCTTTTAGATCAAAAACAGATAGTCCATTTCACGGCAGACTGACATCATGCTGTCTAAACATTTATATGAACCATTCAGCTTTGCTTTGCGATAGAACATAAAAACTTTGTCAGCGCTGACTTGATCAAGCCGTAGTAGCCCTCGTCAAATTTTATTGTTGAGGCCGAGCCAACTGACAGGCATTAATATATAAAAGATACAGGATACCCTATTTGAGTGGTTCAATATCCAGGAGGTTCGCATCAGCTTTAATAAAGTCGAAGCACTTCATAATCTGACTTCCGATCTGGAGACTCGACGTCGTGTTTCAATTCGTGAAATCATCGTAAATAGCTTGTAAACCCTTGCAAATACGTTACTTACGCGCATTGTCGTAGTGCGTATATGTTCCCAGAATAGTGATCATGTAGACTTTTGAACAGCTCTAGGTATGAGCTGTTTTTATAAACTGTTGAATGCGCAGTCAGTATTTTGAATTGTTACCGCATTCCTGCTATTCAGAACACTAAGTAGAGATAATGCATCGTTGTGAGTTTCATTTATTGACTTATGCTGTTTTTCATAGCGTGCGCATGTTCGTACAGTTACCGGAAGTTTGGACATATTGATATATATACATGCATATTATGTCCTTCTAGACCAATTTTTTTTTTGCGTGTTCATCACTTTTGTTTTTCTATTGTGGAACGTTTCCTATAATTAAGGAAATGAGCGGATCTGAGTGGAAAACTCGTGGAATAATAATTCTACATTTTGTGTTACTTACCGTTCCCATCTTTCCATTTTTCACCACTTCCTTCGTTTAATGCTCGCTCACCTAGGGCTGTTGCATACATTTATGTAGATAACATTATGTAAAGAGTTTATTTTGAGAGCGTGGCCTAACCCAGGAGTATCAAATAAAAATGCCTTTAAGTCCATCACCTGGATCTTTTCTTTGCCTTGGTGAGATCGTTCTTAATGTTCATGTGTTCAAAGATTGCATGTGCAGACAACACTCGATCACCTCGGCGCAGGCTACGCTGCGCCGAGGTGTTTTCGGTTTTCGGTGCCGCCGCGCTGTTGCGCGCAGTACCGAAAACCGAAAAAATCAAACGTCGGCCGCGCGTGCAAAATAAAAAAATAATAAAAAAAAAGAATCGGGGAGACGATAGTGAGAGAGAGGAGGAGGAGGGTACGCGAGGGTGTTGATTAAGGTGGCGCCATCTCATGAGAGTGTTGTGCGAATTTGTCTAGCCCCAGACCATCTTTCGCCATTTTTCCGCAAAGCGCCGTGTCGCTAGTTTCGCTTTACCACGGTGGAAGGTAACAGCTGCACTCCCCCTGTTCGAGTTCGGACAGCAAAGGATTCTCAACGATAAAGCAGCGTCCTGCATCAACAGCAAGCTAACGCTGCTAGAGACTCCCACGCTCAAATTTTAGCAGAGCGAACGTGGTTAGTCAACGTAGTCGCGGTCAACGCAGTCACGGTTAATTCTTCATTTTATATGATAATGTGGGTTATACGGCGCAAAATTTAGGATCTTCAGGCTTCCCGTTTTTGGGGCCATTTTTGGGCTCGAGAGTTCCTTTGGGAGTATGGAGCTGTCCTGTTCACTCGGTATTGACAGCAGAGTAGACGCTATGCTTGTTTCAGACCAATCGTGTCTCCAGGTAGGATCACGTGACTACAGTCTCCAAGAGAAAGAAATAAGGCAGAGCACGGCACCTGCCTGAAGGCGAAGGCCACGGATAACATCCACTGCACTATCAACTTTGGGTCGAACTTTCAAGAGGATATAGGTCACAAAGCCTCTCGTTGTGTTCATTGTTGGGATGCCCCTGAAGATAAGCCTTTGTGAGCGCAACCCCCTTTTGACCTTGAAGGAGCTGTTACTTTCCTACCCCTTCTCTTTTTTCCCCTCTCTCCCTAAGCTGAAAGCGTCAAAGAATGTGCGAACTCGCCGGACCAATCAATGGGAGACTTTTTTATCACTTGACTCCGCTCTCTGGGCGCGGGTAACGTCAGGAGCGCGATCACGTTGTAAAGGTTTCCCGGATGACGCAATAGCTTTTTCCGATCCCGGAATGCCTGCTTCCTGGCCTAGTTTCTTGTGTGCTATGCTGCGACCTGCGGGGCTGCCGTAGATTTCGTCCGCGACAACGTATCGAAGACTACCAGTATTTGAAAAGTCCTACGCGTATATCGGCAACAAGCGATTTCTTCAAAGAAGCCTAAGAAATTCTTGTGACGCGTTTAGTGTTCGTTCGGCAAATGACGGGCAGAAAGGGGTCCGTTAAGATTCAACACGATGTGGCAGACATCGTCTTCTCGTTTTTGTGTGGTTGATCTGCAGTGCCCATATTGACATATATCTCGGAATACATCGTTCAAGTCCGCTAAGTTTATGGTTAGTGCACTGAACCCGAATTGTTGGAAACGAGTGACCGCTGTTTTACGGGGATTCTTCAAGATTATTTATAGAATCAGGCACTGTCTATTCTTCCCGCAGACAGGAAAATAATTTCCCCGAAATTCCACCCGCAGTCGCCTCCCAATAGCTGGCTGAAATCATGCGACAACTACCGGAAAATACTGACTTTCTTGTTCTCCCGGCATTTTGTGGAAACATGTTTCATAGGCGACTTTTCGTGAATACACGTTTCATGGACACGTTTAGTCGACACTAACATATCACCGACACTCGCTACGCGAATTGCACGCTGCAGGGACATTTTTTCGCGGGTGTGTCGATCACTGGCCGGCAGCCCCGTCCACGCAGCTTCGCGGCGACATTCTGCGACGGCTCATTACAGAAATGTTAACCGGCGTGGCCCACCCTACAAGAAATTTGCGGCGACAATCTGGGGTGACTTCTTACCAAAAAACAAAACAAAAGAGGCTAATCATAGCTGTTTGTAAAACAATCTGTCAATAATACATCCTTCGATGAACTGATTGCCACCGCCAATGAGAGGCGTCTGCGGGTAGAATTTCGGGGAAATTATTTTTCCAGCTGCCGGGAGAATAGGCAATGTACCTAAGAATTACCCCTGTTCTTGTTTGCTTTGCAATCTTCTCAGCTGTATAAAAGCTTAGACATACCTTTCTACATTTCGCAGAGCGCTTGCACGTTTGTACTTCTCTACGGGACATGCTGTGCGTAACAAACTTCTAGGAGATTTGAAAACAAACTTCTGTGTCTGTCTTCCTGCCCGTTTACAAACGCCTGCGCGAGTAGATTTTTTTACGGGTTTTCTTCATGTTTTAAGTAGGTTAATTCAGTTCGGGACATCTTTAATAAGTTTTAGATATCCGACCTTCCACATGGTGCCCATTTAGGGTTAACGAATAATTGGCCTGGGTGCCAGATGCTAGCTTGAGAGCGATTCATTTCAACACGCAGTGGTCAGCGAAGGGAATTAATGCCACGGCTATGCTTCTACTAGAGCAAGTGAGCCAGTCCTGCCTTTCGTGGCTTGATCGCGTCTGTTCATTTGCTTGTGCGTGATACATTCAGTTGCATAGTTCAGAAAGAGCTGATGGTGGCCAGTCATCCTTGACATCACGACGACTTGGTTGAGGTTTCGGAAAACCTTCTAGTGTATTGTGAGCCAAGCTCTTCAGACCATCTCGATGATACATAAACGAGTGAACTTATGTAGAGCCTTGGACGTCGTCAACTTATGCGGAAGAAAACTGGAGTCGTCGCTTGAGTTGGATTACAAACAATGCTCGAGAAAGAGCGGTATGTGTGTGTGTATGCGGGCATATCTTTTTCAAATGACAACCCGCATGCGGATATTTTTTCATAGGTAAACAAGACCTTGGGTAAGTGATTTTGATGTACCGCTAATTATTTGAGCAATTCGTTCATTTTTGTTTTGCTTAAACTTTATTCAATAAAGGTAAAGCAGCCGTTCATTCCAGCATTACTTTTAACTTCTTGATGCGCTAGGGCCTCCAATAATGACATTTTTACTGTAATAGCTTGTATTACCCTGTACCAGTTCATCTTGCTGCAAGCTGTACCACTTGAGTTACAATAATAAAAAATATCAACAGTATAAGTAAAAAAAATCAAGCTGCTTTGATTTCGGTAAGCATGACGTGAACCCTTCCTTGACCGAAGTTTTTTTCTTGTTTTATTTTGGAATAGTACAAAGAAGTCAATGCACATGTGTTCTTTTTATTATCTAATGGGAACACATGCAGTGCTTGCAAGCTTCTCAGATTGACAAGCATCGAATGAAAATATTGAGGTTGAAAATTTGTCGCGATTCTTCTATTTTGGTTTTATTTTAACGCATCCGCTTCCACTAGATTCCGGGAGTATCAAACTCCGTACCGGAGGTACACAGTACAAGTTTTTACACATTTAATGGTGAAAAATGGGTGTTGTAGCAACTTACACCCTCGGCTACACACTTTTATCACCCTTAAATCTAGTAATACACCCTCATAATTTTACCGAAAGGGGTGCTGTTTCGTGTTACACCCTCCATTTAGTGAAGGGTGTAAGAAGGGTGTAGAAGAGGGTGCTAACTAAATAATACGAAAAGGTTTTGGAAAGCTTATATACGGCTCTCTTCATAATGTACAGGTTAGATTTCTGCTTGAACAGCAACAATTGTTAGCAGTCTTATTTTTTATAATGTCAGTTGTAATTTATGCAAATAGCTGATAATAAAGTGCCTCTTTTGCATACAATTTTTATGTTTGCAAACAAAATTTTATATATGAGTTCATATTTAATTTTCTTACAAATTACTCCGTACTCAAAAATTGGAAACCAGGGAGAAATGTTCAATACAAGAATTTTTTACAAATATTTATTGATGGAAGTGTACAGTAAGAAAATCAGTTAGTCTCGAGTTTATATCTGACAACATAACAGGAAATAAAATAAAGTAAATATGTTTAACAAATATTCATGACGTGCTGCTAGAACCTGTCACATGACCATTTCAACCTAGGTAAAATATTCATTTGAGAATAAGATTACATGCACAATAACTCACACATATAAAGAGGCAGAACCCATAATAAACCAGTCCGAGACATCCCATACAAAAATGGTCTATGGTCGTCTATGAAAAATTAAATGGCAGGCTATCACCTCCACAAGCCCTGTATGGTCGGCCTTAGAAATCCATAAATACAGCTACAGCCAGCTTTGAAAAGTCTAGGGCCCTGTGTCTAAAGTCAGGGAACCAATAAATTTTCTTTACCCGCCTATAGAAAATTCTATGGTCCTGAGTCTAAAAACTCAGGGCCATGCTTCAATACAATAATAATAATAATAATAATAATAATAATAATAATAATAATAATAATAATAATAATGATAATAATAATAATAATAATAATAATAATAATAAATTTATTTGTGAATGAAGAGCATAATCGAGGCACGGTGCAGGTTCGCCAAAGCCATCATGGGCTTGTGCGGCAAAACCAGCTATGTAATTGCAAAAAAAAAAGAATCAGTTCTAGATAAAAATGCAGACATATCACTAGGTTTTTACAGCAGTTCCAACTGCATACTAACGCTCCCCCCTCCCCCCAAAAAAACACACCTTTAAGTCAGAAACTTATTTGAAAACACACACACACACACACACACACACACACACACACACACACACACACACACACACACACACACACACACACACACACACACACACACACACACACACACACACACACACACACACACACACACACGTACGCACACGCACGCACGCACGCATGCACGCACGCACGCACACACACACACACACACACAAACACACACACAAACACACACAAACACACACACACACACACACACACACACACACACACATGGCACTGGAGTCACTTTTCGCCATTGTTTGCCATTGAAAGTAGTAGAAAGTCTTGTCTAGTTCTTGTGACACTGAAGATCTTGATGACTTCCTTTGTTCTCATATAATATTAATAAATAATAACTCATAAAACAAATAAACACACTTCTAAAAAAATGTTGGGAAGAAAAACTGATTATGAAATATTCACAAGGGTTCGTCGGTTATATCAATATGTCGAAGCGCTCTTCTGAGCTTTTTTCTTGAGGTAAAGTCACATAAGCTGGGAGGTAGGGAATTAAAAATTTGAGGTACATAGACCGACCGCATGTTCTTACCATAGCGTGTATAGTAAGCGGGAACTAGAAACTTTGATATTTTTCGTAATTGTCTCATATTCGGACGAAGAGTTTTAAAATCATCCTTCCAGTAGTGTTCAAGCACGACTGATTCAAAAAACAAAGATTGCAGATTTGGCATGGACAAAGCCTTAAAAAGATCGTGATTTGAGGATGCAGGTTTATACTGAACATTCCGTAAGATTCCTTTTAGAATTGTATTTATCTTGGTCTGCCACAGTCCAGAGCATTGGCCAAAGACTGTTACGCCGTATCGGAGTGTACCATAAGCTAACGAGTGAGCTATAAGCTTCCTGATATTAAAAGGTAGAAATGTCTTGATATGATATAACAAGCAGGAAACGCTTCTTAATTTGGAACAGAGTTTTGATAGGTGTGAGTTCCAGGAGAGATCTGAATCGAATGTGATTCCTAGGTACTTCACAGTGTATGAACAAAAAATAGGGACACATTGGCATGGGACACAGTGAGACGTATGCAGCAACAGTGGAATATTTAGGTCAATAACTTTAAGGGGTTGTGAAAACAAACGAGCTTAGTTTTCGAAATATTTATATTAATTAGATTATTCGCAAACCAGTTCATTAGCTCTGAGGCACAGTCTTGGAGCAAACCCATTGCTCTGGCATATGAGATATGGCTCGTCAGCAAAAGAGTATCGTCCGCGTATTGATAAATGGTACAGTTTGAAACAGATAAACTCATGTCGTTAACATAAATATTGAAAAGCAATGGTGAAAGAACTGAACCTTGTGGAACCCCCGCTTTTAAGGAAACTTTTATGCTCTGCATGCCATTGATGGAAACAAGCTGCGATCGACCTTGGAGAAAATTGTTTAACAGAGATAAGAATGGTCCCCGGAAACCGATAAAGGAAAGTTTTTGAAGTAAAATAGAATGGCACACCGTGTCAAATGCCTTACTGACATCTAGAAAACATGCGCAGATAAATAGGTTGTGATCGAAACCAAAATTTAAATCGTCTGATAGTGCTTCAAGAAGAGGTTGTGTCCCACGTCCCGGCACAAAACCATATTGGGATTGCGATATTATGTCATATTTTTCGATATAAGAAGACATAATTATATAAATATACTTTTCCAAGACTTGAGCAAGACACGGAAGAATAGATATAGGTCGGTAGTTTTCAACCTGGTCACGTTTGCTCCCCTTGAAGAGAGGTTTAACAATTGAGGTTTTTAATCCTAAAGGAATGACACCCGACTCTATTATTCCGTTAAACATGAGTAGAAGTGTGTCTTGTATGTGCCTAAAATTTCTTCGGATGTCGCAGAGGTGAATTCCATCATACCCTGGTGATTTTCTAGGTTTGAGACTTGTTATTATAGACCCAGATCGATCATTGTCACAAGCTTGAAAGTATGAAACAGCGAGGACGAGGACGGGAACAGGACATCTTTCATCGTCCTCGTCCTCGTCCTCGCTGTTTTATACTTTCA
The DNA here is from genome assembly GCA_037355805.1 of Ixodes ricinus. Taxonomy (NCBI): domain Eukaryota; kingdom Metazoa; phylum Arthropoda; class Arachnida; order Ixodida; family Ixodidae; genus Ixodes; species Ixodes ricinus. The sequence goes on from JAZHYW010052366.1 coordinate 43,898, forward strand.
AGTTTGCATCCATTAACCAACACGCTCGTTTTCAATTGATCATTGTCATGAGTGGAAGAAGTGCAGAAGCTGATTTGGAGTGGGGTAAAAGACTGGGCGGTGTTGGACTTCGTCTGGCTTTGCCTGAAAAATACAGGCGAAGAAGCTATTAAAGGTATTTGCCGTAGCAAGTTGAATCAGGTCCAAAACATTCGCTAAAAGTGTCGGCTTGTAAACCAGGGGGTGCGACTCCGCGTAGTTCATTAATCAGCGACCAGGATCTAGCAAAGTTGGACTTTGATGCGCAGAATTGCTTTTGAAAATATTGACGTTTAGCCGAGCGAATAAGTGCGCTTACTCTGTTCCGCAGAGTTTCGGAATTCAGCTTGAAGGTTAGAGTTATGAGGTGAGCGCCGGCTTCGTCTCCAGGCTATTTCTTTAAGTTGTATAGCAGATAATATATCCTTATTTAACCAACGTAAATTTAAATTTCGTTGTTTGCGAAGAAATTACTTCTCTTTGAGGATTCTGAAAACCGCTTATACAACTGCAGCGTAATAATAATAATAATAATAATACTAATAATAATAATACTAATAATAATAATTTTTTTATTGCACAAATATAAATATAATACATTACAAATGCGTAGGTCCGGCCAAAGCCGATCGCAGGCTTGTGGGACTGGACCCGGCAGCGGCGTAATGAAACATCAAACTAATCATTGAAAGATATCACGCAAATGAACAACGTAAATATAGGCAAAAACACACAACATCAAACACAGCAGTCGGGATCTAGGCACTAAACTCGCGCATATTACCTCATTTAAACATAAAAGCACATGCACACAACTGAACCAAATACCATCAGGCCACCAGACGGAAACCCCGCCAAAAATTAATAAATAATAATAAATAATAATAATAATAACAATAATAATAATAATAATAATAATAATAATAATAATAATAATAATAATATTAATAATAATATTATTAATAATAATAATAATAATAATAATGTTTATTGTCACAGCAGGTATCAGTACACAAGAGACAGGTTCGTCTAAGCCGTTATAGGCTTGTAGGACTGAACCGGGCAAGTCGGACAGGCAACAAACGAGAACCATAATCATTTACACATACAAGAAAGCTTTCAATAAACAACCCCGAAACAAAACAAATCACAACAACAAGAACAACAGCAACAAAGAAAAAAATTAAAATTAAATGCGAGGATTAGCATTACGCAATTTAGCTTTCGGAAATATTTGAACGAAGCCATTTTTTTTAACATTGCCTTGCCAGTAATACTGTATATATCCTCAGGAAGAGCATTAAAGACCTCTGAAACATAAGCAGCGCAGTCTTTTCCATATCTAGTCACACATCTCTACATTAAAGCGAGAGAAACGCGAAGAAGGCGTGCAGGCTTATGAAGCGTTTTAAAATTGCCATTCCAAAGTGTCGGAGCACTACTGTTTCTTTAAATAAATGAAGCAATGAAGGCATCTGGCATGTCAGTAAACAAATTTTCACTGGATGAGAAGGTAGAATTGTATGCAACACTACATAAGATTCCTTTCAGAATACTATCAATTTTAACCCGCCAGGACGCTGTGCAAAATGCATGAATCGTAACTCCGTATCTCAAAACGCTGTAAACAAGTGCATGGACAACCTTTTTAACAGTGAAAGAGTACAAACACTTTCATATTATACATCATGCAAGCCACTTTTCTTAGAGACCCCATACGTGAGACCATGTGTTTATTCCAAGACATGTCAAATTCAAAAATGAGTCCCATATATCTAGTTGAGTCTACCCAGGGTACAGGAGCACTAAAGCAGGGTTTACAAGCAGAACAGTGCAGGCAAAAGGAACATTAAAGAAACCCGGTTTTACAGGATTTCTAAAACAAATAAGTTAGGTTTTAGGGGGTTGACCTTTATGCGATTAGAACTATACCAATCCATTAGGTGGACAACATTTGATTGCAAAATGTTTACAGCTTTGGAAAAGTCTACATGACGTGAAACAAGTCAAGTATCATCCGCATATTGAAATAATCTACACCCATAAAGAACAGATTCCAAGTCATTAACATAAATATTAAAAAGCAAAGGAGACAGCACCGATCCCTGAGGAACACCAGCTTGTAAAAACTGCGAGGTACTGTCTACTTTGCTTACAGAGACGACCTGTGATCTGCTGTCCAACAGATTCGCTAACAATGAATGGAAAGAACCGCGGAAACCGAATTTCCATAACTTTTTTAATAAAAGTTCGTGGTTTACCGTATCAAAGCTTTTGCTCACATCCAAGAATACTCCACAAGAGAACATGTTACCTCCAAATGCCGAATATATCTCATCAGCCACGTCTTCCAAAAGTTGCTGTGTGCCACTTCCAGAAACAAAGCCGTACTGCCTGCTGGATAACAGCGAGAACTTCTCAATAAAATTATTCATAATGTAAAAAATGTGTTTCTCAAATTAATAATAATAATAATAATAATAATAATAATAATAATAATAATAATAATAATAATAATAATAATAATAATAATAATAATAATAATAATAATAATAATAATGAGAAATAAGTTGTGTTTTAACAGTGTCCAGGGGCATCCAATTGGTCTTCTTGCTGGCGCAGTTCAATAGAAAGCACAAACAGACGCTTGCGCGCGTGCAGGCACACACATACACGCGCGCGCACGCACGTACACACGCATTCACATGCACAAACGCACGCCCGCGCGCAGACGCACACGCATGCACAAGCACAGACGCACACACGCCTGCACGCGGACGCATCTACGCGCGCGCGCACACACATGCACGCAAACAAATACGACGAAGGAAACGTTGCTTGAGTTAGTTTCGGTTTTGCACAAAAAACGAAACTACCTAAAGTCTAAATAAAACCTACGATTTACAAAATTTTTGTTAAATTTTTACATTATTATTGTAGTGACATTCTTATTGTTACTAATATAATAATGATTAGCTTCGTTTCGTTCTAAAAAGCAAGAAAAAACTCTTGAAGACTGCGCAAGACCATCGCTATTGCAATCAGTTTCCGTTGGGTTGACGTTGGATGGCCGTTGGAGTTGTTGTGGCTTCAGAAATCTCCTTTCTTTTTACGTTTTAGCCGTTTTAGCGGATATTTTAGATATCTTCCTTACGAAGACCGTGTTCAAGAATAGCAAGCGATGACTGAGAGCTGGGAGACGCTGCGTCTTGCCAACGCCCGTAAGTTCAGGACAGCATGGACGACTCGTGCAAACGCCGGTAAGCAACTTTCTTTTGTTTCTGCGAAGTGGGCTGCTGTTTCAAACTTTGTCGTGTACCGTGTGCTTGCTAAGCTATGTTTGATTCTAACTACGCTTCTGCCCTGTGTTATTTCGTTATTTGAAAAGAGCGTATCTTCTTCGAAACCTCTGGCTCGCTCCGCAGTGTGAGGAAGATTGCCGTGCGGCGGAACTGTGGGCATGTTCTGGGCGCCGTCCTCCGACACTCCTCCGACGACGCTTTTGCGGAGCGTTCAAGTGCCGTCTGACGGCAGTTCAAGCATTCAGTCGCCGTCCCAAAGTGTTAATCACAGGTCGTGCTAGTTCTGACGTCTTGTCCCAACGGCCGCTCGCCACCGATTTGTTTCATAAAGCGGGAGCGAAAAAAACGTTACAAGAGCGAGCAGCATGATTTTTTGCCTAAGCTAATGACTGTGCCGTAGAGACGCGCGGTCTTTTCGCGTTTGCCGAACCGGCACACTTTCCAAGCTTACGGTTGTGTGATGTAAAAAAACGAAGAGTTTAGAAGTCACGTTTTTTAGTGGTGGCGAAAGCCCTTACAAAAAGCAGAGCAGCTAGAAAAACCAAGAACATAAAGAAAGGTAGAAAAAATGAACTTAAACGCCTATTGTCCAACCTGAATATTCTATGGAGTTGAAAGACTACCACCGTATCAACTCGCCCGGTTATTCTTTCTGTCAAAGAATAATAGCCAAAGTAAGAAATAAATAAATGCCAACTGTTAATTGGTTACAAATTCGTAATTTATGCTGTGCAGCCCTACCCTACTGTACTCTTTTTATGATATGAGGGAATGTGTAAATGTATAGGGCAGTTCATAGCAACCATTTATGTCGGACCCATTTTAACTAATCGTTTCTCTAAGAGCTCGAAGTTATATAAAAACATGTTCTTCATAAATTAAGCCGCACCACTGAATGTACAGTAGCATGTGACTTGTATGTATGTTCTCAGCAAAAGAAACTTGTATGTATGTTCTCAGCAAAAGAAACTTGTATGTATGTTCTCAGCAAAAGAAAAGGATGCATTCAAAATGCGCCAATCATTTTGTTTCCTCTCTCTTAGAGCTTCTTTCAGGTACACACAAAATGTGGGTGTCTACGTCTAAAAGAGTGGAATAGACTTTTCCTGTAGGGCTGGAAGGCCTGACTCAGTTTGGCTAGCGGCTTGAAACCTATGGGAACCTGGGGAACTGCATCACAATAGTGAGAATGACACCCGCCTTGCACTTCCTCAACAATGGCACCATGAGGAAGGGGAGCTGCCCTAAAGTGAATGCGATGGCAGGTGGGTCGTTTCAGTGAACCCCTATGCAGATGATACCAAGCAGAAAATTACTAAAAAATGTATTATTAAAAACATGGAGTGTGAAGGGCACGGACAAGAAGGAGGAGATCAACACAGCGCTGTGTTGTGTTGGTATCCTCTGTTCCCATATTCTTCGTGATTTCTTTTAATGATTGGCTACCAACTGGTTCAATCATCAGCACTATAGTGCTGATGATTGAATCATTTGGTAGCCAATAGCAGCATTAACACTGTGCTTACAATGGAATCCCACAGTCATGCATTAATTAACAAAAATAGAAACGAGGATGCAAGCTAGCTATACAGGCTAAACACGAATAATTTATTCAAGACGGGTTCTCAGGAAGATGACACAAACGCAGAGAAGTTTCGAATACAGCTGAGTTTTAATGGGCAAAAAATGAATAGGCGACCCAAAAGAGGAAACGTAGGGGAGGACATGAAGTCACTCTTTACAATTTCTCTTCTGCTTACCACCACTTTACGAAGGGAATTCCTTCCTGGACCTTACAGCGTTATACTGTTCACAACTCCTAACATACCCAAAAACAGTAAACGCCAAAAAGCAACCTACTAGCATCTGGGTAAATCTGATTAAACGAATAACAGGGAATGCCCTTGAGCTTTCAACCTAGGAAATAAAAAATATCATGCACAACATCAAGATTTCAAAACACAGACGGACATCACACCTGTTTCTAATGAAAAATATAGGCCATGAAACTTCTTCCACTCGATGGCAAAACACAGGGAAGGCATTCAACAGATTTCTAGGTTTCATCATTGTTATTGATTCTTTACAGTATACACTTGCGGTCACTCTCGTTGGTCAAAATTATTTCAGTAGTGTTCTATAAGGCCGCACAATTATTACATTAGATCACGTGTTTTGACACAGCTGAATGCAGATCTTATTTTTCCGCAACATTTATACTAAGTTCAATCGGTCCTTAATGCAGGGTTTTGTCGCATGAAGTGTTCTATGAGTCGAGCGACACTTTCTAGCGGTCCTTGGGACATGTCATGCTGTAGGCTTATGTATTATTGGCTTTTCTTTGTTACTTTGTGGTATATGGCAAGCTGTATTAAATTTATTGCAGGTCCCAGCTGCACCAAGCGGTGCAGCTGGACCTGCAAAATTATTTCAGTAGTGTTCTATAAGGCCACACAATTATTACATTAGATTACGTGTTTTGACACAGCTGAAAACAAATCCTTATTTTTCTGCAACATTTATACTAAATTCAATCGGTCCTTAATGCCGGGTTTTGTTGCATGAAGTGTTCTATGAATCAAGCGAGACTTTCTAGCGGTCCTTGGGGCATGTCATGCTGTAGGCTTATGTATTACTGGCTTTGTTGCTTTGTGGTATATGGCAAGCTGTATTAAATTTATTGCAGGTCCCAATTGCACCAAGCGGGTAGACTCACCGTCAAAGACCGCAAGCCGCTCTCTTCAAGCCGCACAGAGTGTTCTATAAGGTGAGCAAACATTTCTGGCGGTCCTTGGTACATGCCGTGCTGGGGGTTTATGTAATACTGGCCTTGTCTTTGTTACTTTCTGGTATATACTGGCCTTTTCTTTGTTACTTTCTGGTATATGGCAAGCTGCATTAACTTTCTTGCAGGTCCCAGCTGCACCAAGCGGATAGACCCACCGTCAAGGACCGCAAGCCTCTCTCTTAAAGCCGCACAGAGTGTTCTATGAGGTAAGCAATCATTTTTCGTTGGTCCTTGGTACATGCAGTGCTGGGGGTTTATGTAAAACTGGCCTTGTCCGTTTGATCCAGTTTTACTTCAGAAAAAAGTGGACCTCTATAGTGGGACGGTGCACGGCTACATGCACATGCTCCCGGTATTTATATATATTTATATATACATAAATACAAAGCTTTCTATTTTGATTCAAACAAAGTTAAAAAAAAACGGCGTGAGTGTTACTTGGATGTTGGCTTCACTGTGTGTTTGTGGGGCTAGGAGGACATTACATAAGGGGAAAACCCTTAGCAGTATGTTAATCAAAACTAATTAACCAACATTTTTAATAATGGTTTTATGGGATATGTTTCAGTTCTAGTTTCAAAGGCAGTGAATATTAAAGAATAACACAATTGACACAATTTGCGATTGGCAACAAGTTTCGAGATATTCAGTGCTAAAAATCTGCCTTTTCGTCGCCCAATTGCAAAATCTTGCGCTCAGAAGGCCTCAGGATGTCGTGCTGACGTGGTTGCTTCGGACGCACCTTCACTATCCTGGAAGTATGACGCCGATGCTTCCACCAAGGACACACTGTCGAGATAGTGACGACGTACCCGGTATGACTAGGTCACTCTATTACCCACCATTAACGGCACGAATTCTTGAGCTCAAGCTGAGCGCGGTTTTTGCATCCGACATTTAAAACGCAAATGTTGGACAATGAATACCTCGAAGCCGCTTGGCTTTTTGTGAATGGTTTAAATAGAGATAGCCTTTAATATTGACTGGCTTTTAACACTGCAGTTGCAACATGGTCCATACAGCCATTAATTACAAAGCTAACAGATTTTGGTCAATTCGTCAACATACTGTGACAATTATTCCCTTTAATAATGTTTGCCGAGTCCCACGAACACGCAGTGAAGAAGGCATCAACGTAACTCTCACGGCCTTTTTTTAAAATTCTGTTAGCTTCCAAATAGAGTGCTGTGTATACATGTAAAACGACTTGTAGGATGTAATCATGCGCATAATTATTACAAAGCTTTGCTTTTCACCCACTTAAGTATTGCATTTTTATCGCAACCTTCCAAACAGAAGCAAACCATCCAGTTTGGTACTGAAAATGTATTCTATTCGGCAATAAATCAACAGACTACTACTTGGTTCGCCTTTGGCTTCATACTTAAAATAATAGGCATGTGCGAATCATACATTTTGGGCTTAAAGTGGATAATGATTTGAGCTTATTAACTTTTCAGTTGAATATCACATAGTTTCTGCACCTCTCTCTATGCCCGCGAATTCTGGGTCCGTTCACATCAAGTCATCCAGCAGCCGCAGCTTACCTTTGGGGCCACCGAGATTTCTCTTCTCTTGACGCAGAGAGCTCATTTTATATTTTGTCAGAACACTTTTGTCTGTCACGAATTCGAGGGGTGCAGCAAGGTGCAAACTCAACAATGTCTCATAGATAGCTGTAAAAATATATTATCACGAGCACCTTTTTATGTGCAATCCCCCCCCCCCCTTCCACCGTTGAAAACCACAACCGTCAACCTCGCCACGTTCGACGCGCTGCGTGCCGGATTTTCGCTGCTCCGGTTGGTGTTCGGACGGGGGAGCTCATGTGGTCAGCGACTGGACATGAAATGTAGATAGTGAAAGTTAATTTCGACAGCTACATGCGAGACATTATGTTTGCTGTCTTCTGTAACCTTCATCTTTGGGTTTTTCAGTGTAGAGGAGAAGGCAAAAAAATTATCATTGGCCAAGGGACAAATATTAGCATGTACCGTTATGGTCAGTCGGCAGCCCTATACGGTTCATAATGCAAGGTGGCGAGGTGTGAAGGGTGCGTCCGTGGCAGACATAGATTGTAGCACCTGAGCTTCCCACCTTTTGTCGGTGTTTGCCCCTTTTTTTCTTTTTAAAACTTGCCTTCCTTTGGCTATGTTCGCTGATACCGTTAAGAACCCATTATCGCACCCAATGAACGCTGGCGACCGATGACACCGCCTGACAAAGCGTGTCTGCCTAAACGTCCCTGCTTTTTGCCTTCTGACTCTTTTGGGCATATTGTTTCTCATCTGTGCATCCTCTTACCCAAACAATAACCTCAAATGTGCACAGGAAGGCTGCTGTCTGCAGAATGAAAACCGGCCGCTGTAAAAGCGAAATGTGAGAGCAAAGCAAAAAATCACTCTCATTGCGAAAACGAACCAGTGATGCGTCGGATTTTTGGCGTTGCTTCTATTTTTTTACCTCCAAACCTGTCAGCTCATTTACAACAATAAATGTAACAAGATACATAAGTCTAGCAGCGTATCATAATACATCACAAAAGTATTTCACTACAGAAACACAAATAGATTTCGCAAATGCATCTTGGTACAGAAATAGAGATACTCAAAAGTGTCGCTAAGATTATATGGCAATACTTTCATGTCGTGATGTTGCCCCGATTGTAATTCCTCATTCGTTTTACATTGCTGCAGACGCCGGTTATTTGTTTAAACATAAGCACTGTATGTCTGTGTGGAGGCTGATGCTCATGGCCTTAATTGCAGCGAATAATAGCAGTTGACGAGAGCAAACATGTTTTGACCTTCTACATTAAAGTATGTTGTGCTTTATCCTTTTACCTAACGCAGGGCGAGAACATCCCACCGACACCATGTGTCCTCTACACCAAGCAGGAGCTGGACGATGCAGACTTTCTTCACCTTGTTGTGGATCGTGAGCGCTTGTTCTCAGTTTTTACTGCAGAAGAGGGGCTGTGCATGTTGTTGGCAGCATATTGGCTGTTCAGCATCCAGTGCGAATGCAAGGCTTCCAACACGCTGGTTGCTCTGGAGAGGCTTTTCCTTGGCTTGTGGGACACAACTCCAAGGACAGTCGTAATCAAATTTTTGAACAAAGTTTGCAGACAGGTATGTGGTCGAAGAGATGTTTTGTGAGCCGTTTTAAAAGTTTATAATGCACTTTTCTCGCCAGCATTATCAGGTTCATTTTTATTTTGCTTCCAGGATGAATGATAGAAGGTTTTATGGAGGCATGTTTTCTTTTTCTTTCTTTAAATGTTGGGCACCTTCTGTGATAACTTATGCTGACCTCCTGAAGGCGAGGTGCTTAGAATTTAGCTCTACGAGTTCCTCATCCATAGTAGTCTTCCAGAACTTTATAATTTTTATTGTACGTGAGCAAGAGGATAGCGTCTTCTACTGAAACATTTGCTTTTTTGCCGTAGAGTGCAAGTTCATTATGTGATATTTTTCGTTACATGTTTGCAGATAGCATTCTTTATGTCATGGAATGGCATACATTGTATTTTTCATTTGTCCCTTAGGGTTCAATAAATGTTCAATTTAACACATTCTAATTGATGTCGTAATGAGCTTCACTTACTAAAATACTGCTGTGGTTCAGTCAAGGGCTAGACCACCGCCCTCTACCCTGTTTCCAATCAGTAATCAGATGCGCATAAGGAGACTAGTGATAAGGGAAGCGTGTTGCCTGCAATGCTCTGAAACAAACAAAACATGTCACTTGATCTCCAAACAGGAAAGCTCCCCTTGCCTCGTTTGTGGCAGCCCATGATGCTTACAATGATTCAGCCGTGCAGTACGATGCTTGGGGCCACTGCTTGCTCACTTAGAGTTCGAGAAAGGGGGCGCCGTAGCACTTCCCAATTGCCCCCGGAGTTATGATCTGGCTTGCCAGGAGCTCTTTTGTATTACTTCATGAGTTGTGTTCAGTGTGACTCATTATTTCTTTATCACGTGGCTCGTATGTGGTGATGTGGCAATCCCTCTAAGTGAAAAAAGTGTAAATGTGTTCAGTAAACATGATAAGCTGTAAATCATATAAAAATAATATAAGAGTATGCAATACCGTATATGATTTTTGTACAATTTACAAGTTCTGATATGTGTATTGGACACATTCCTATAATATTTTCACTGGGACCTATACTTCATTTCACCCTTCGTCCGAGTGCGGCGGACGCTACCAGCCATCCCAGCGAATCCAGCGTCGAGAGAGTGTCATGTGACCTTGAACTCCACTTAACCAAAACGTCGCGTGATACTCTCCCGGCGCCGGATTGGCTGGGGTGGCCCAGCATCCACTGGGCCACCCCAGCGGGCGCCCATTCCATGCCCAGCACCCTTTGCCAAGGGTGTTAGCAAGCACCCATTATGAAGGGTGCTTGCCTGAACACCATGAGGGTGTTAGCCCTGGGACAAACTGATTTACACCCTTAAGTGTGTAAAAACTTTTACTGTGTACTCAAGGCTTCTCTTTCCCATTAGTGCCAGCAAGCTTGTGTAAAGTGAAAAATATTGTAACTGAACATCGTTGCACTGACCCTTAACCTAAAGTAACTTCTTTTTTTACTCCTGCATTACCGTGGGATCTTAATGGTGGGACCACGGAGGACTGGAGTGGTGGTCGCCGCAACCAGCGTCGTAAGACGTAGAACTCAAAAAGTCCAATAAATATTGAGCAACCTTGCAGCAGCTTCGCTTGTCATTAATATGTAAAAGTTTCTGGGGTTGAGTTCTCAAACTTGAGCTCCCGAAATTCTTGACAGTATTCTGAGGAACACCAACATTTTGTGGCCGTCTGTGATAAATTATATATGAAGTGTATAACTACAGCCACTTTCGGCCAGTGACTGGCCGAAAGTCAATGGCCAGTGACTGGCCAAATGGGAATGGCCAGGGGCTGGTCAAAGTGAATGGCCACTGGCTGGCCGAAAGTGACTGGCCAGTGGCTGGCCGAAATCGAGTGGCCAGTGGCTGGTCAAAAGTGACTGGCCAGAAGTGGATGGCCAGTGACTGGCCAAAAGGTGAATGGCCAGTCACTGGCCTAAAGTGAATGGCCAGTGGCTGGCCAAAGGTGAATGGCCAGTCACTGGCCAAACGTGAATGGCCAGTCATTGGCCTAAAGTGAATGGCCAGCGACTGGCATAAAGTGAATGGCAAGTCACCAGACGAGGACCAAAACACTGCTATTGCCGAGCACTTTGACCAGGCTTTGGCCATCGAAAATCTGGTTGGCCATAGTGCACTTGCCAGCGATGGCCCATT
>JAZHYW010052367.1:0-38381 GCA_037355805.1 Ixodes ricinus
TATACAATTCAATTACTGGATTACTCAAGACGAAAAACAATTGGCCGCTACTTAAAAGTAAGCGTTATGTCTGCGATGACTTCAGACTTTCAATACGACAGAGTTTTTTGTCAGTTTGAAAACAGGCTTTTCGTGCTGTCCATTATTTGATTAGGATCACCTAATTATTAACTAAATATTGTTTTAATCCACCAATTTCAATGAAACCATTCTCCTGTTGGAGATTTGGTTCGAGGATTCCTTGGAAAGAAACTTCTACATACAAAGGACGCCATTAGAAACGGGAGAAAAAAAAACTTTCAGCCTTTCCACTTTGGTGACGAAGGAACACCAGCGAAGCTGTGCTGTGGTGGGAATGAAGTAATGGCCGGCCGCAAGTCGGCAAGCCAGCGTGGAAAGGCTGGACAGGTATCGCCATCTATGAGCGAGGTGGCAACCAGACAACCGGAAAGCTGGTTATCTTGTGGCCGCCGTCGCTCATAGATGGCGGTAGCTGTCCAGAGTATCATGTCATCATTTGTTTGCTGACGGATAGGATACTGGGTAAACTAGCCCTTAACAGCTCCGTTGTAAAAAGTAAAGGTAACAAGCAATTTCAGTACTTAGCAAAAGTAATGAGACTACTCTGCGATTTTTCTTGATAATTGTAATTAAATTATTAAAAGTTACTTCAAAAATTAAGTGATTACTTCGATTATTCGATTATTAGTAACTGACTCGATTAGTTGTAATGAGGCTTTGCAAGCGCCACCGCTTTCTGTAAGCGTCACTGCTTATCACCGAGGCGAAAAATGCAAAATCACTGCTTTGTGGACACGTGCGCGAGCCTGATTTATCGCAGGAGAGAGCTGCAGCGCACGCGCAAAACGCGTTCCACAATCCAGTAGAGGCAGCGAGTTGAAGGTAACTATTAAAACTGCTCTATACGACCCATATTTGAAGCCTCTCAACTCGGGGACATTAGCGGTGTTGGTATAGTTGGTTGAACTGGCTCGAGGGTCCAAATGAAATTTCAGGCTCGGAAAATTCAGTTTAGTTTGGAATCTAGGAATCGCATGTCGTTTAGTGGGGCCAAAAGAAAGAGGGTAGAAAGTCAAAAGCCTGCTTATTCGGTACCGACAATTTGAAAATATAGCGGACTGTTTGGTACCTCGTTTTCTCAAAAGCTTTCGGCCTTTCCACTGATGATACATCCGCGGTACGTAGCGACGTCACCATCGACGGGAAGACGCTGGCCACGAGCACTGCGTCACTCCAGTGGCTGATCCAAGGGGGGGGGAACGCTGGGGGCGGCCGTTCCCCCTTCTCTCCCCCCCCCCAAATAAAGTCGACCCTCCTCCCTCCCCCCTTCTCGGAGGACAATTTGATATGGGTGGACCCCCCCTTGCACAACAAAGAATGGGAGAATAGTATCCTTAATAATTTTCCGCCCCCCCCCCCCAAAAAAAAAAAAAAAAAACGGAGTTTTGGATTTGCTTCTGCGTCACTCGGACGTATGCACTGTCACTAATCAATCGGTCGACAAAATATCGGGATTCGCGTTCGTGACGGCACTTATCGTTTCTTGCGAATGACAAGTTGCATGTTGTGCTTATTAAGAAGAACGATGGAAGTTTGGAGTCATCGTACCGGTGCTTAGGCACATCACGACCGCGTGACTTCTCATTTGGCTTTTGAGTTGAGGAGGAAAGTTAAGGAGGAAGAACTTTGAAAAATCATTTCATGGCCCCTTATGGCTGGCTTATCGGCATTTACCGAAAACACGGAGCCTTTGCACTTCAGGTTTCACAATTGAGTCGTCGAAAATCGAAAGAAAGCGAAGCACGAGGAGGACGCGGGGCGCTCGTACCAGGTACAGCGCGCGATAAACCGTTATCCCGCCGACGACGAGGTTGACGGCGTTGACGGTTGCTCTCGCAGAATAAACCAGTGCCGATCCTGTGCAAAGGAAACGTTAGGACGCACGCCCGGATTGAGGAAGCCTCAAATGTATACTCACTCCGTGGCATTTGCTTGCCGGTCAGCGCTGTAAAAGACGTAGAGTAGGCAATTTGAAGCCACGAACACACTACTAATACATCATGCAAAATACATACCGTAGACCAGGTACGTAGCCAGGATTGCTGTATGGGGAGGGGGAGGGGGAGAGGGGGAGAGGAGGTTCCAGCTGTATGGGTGGAGGGGGGAGAGGAGTGGTCCCAGCAAAATGGAAGATTTCAGGGGGGGCCTGGGCCCCATGCCCCCCCCCCCGGCTACGTGCCTGCCGTAGACACTGCCTGTGATGAAGACTGCTTTTTGTATGATGTATGGGCAGTGTGCTTGCGGCCTTAGTTTTAGGCTATTGGTGGTAACGTTTGGTGTGATTCTATGCAGTTTTCTTTTATATATATATATATATATATATATATATATATATATATATACAAGAAAGGAAACGTCAGTCGAGCGTCATTCTGAGAAGAGAGGCCTCCTCTCGACACGTCAATAAACCTTTCCTTGTTTTTGTTCAGTCCATGGATCTTTCTTGTGTATTTCAATAATCACCGGCCCACAAGCTTCAATCATCATGTGTATATATATATATATATATATATATATATATATATATATATATATATAACCATTGTACACTAAACGATCCCATTTTACTCACATCGCTTTGAAGAAAGGAGATGAAAGTAATTTAAGGCAGCAGTCGCATTCGTCTTAGTCATTTGTAGTGATTGTGGTGCACAATGTGTAACGGGGAATTTTGTATTTACATTTATTTCTGACGAGAGACGCCGAGGTATTATTTAGCTAGCGCCGCACATCGGCAGTCTAGAAAATCCGACTGGGTAATTTTTTTTTTATTCAGTTAATTGATTTCAAGAAGATTTTAACTGACATCACTGATCTAATGACCGCACTTCCCGAAACCAAATTAATAAAAAGGGCGCATTAAAACGCCAACCATCTTTTCAAAAACTCATTAACCTTAGGTGTATTCCGTCCGGAACGTCTGGGCAGTAGAAGCTGTCCCGATAATTTGTTGTTTCGTAGGAGGCGCAATCAAAAAAAGCCCTGCCCAGAAAAAAGAAAACGCTTTCACTTTTTTTTATTCTTCGTATTAGTTTTGTAACTACGAATCGGAAGAACCGAGACAATGAATAAATGAGAAGAGCGTATATCACTCGCGCTTCTCGTATTGGAAACGGCACCAGATTACCGAATAAACAAAAAGAACCAGGTGCAACACCTGCAAAGATCCAAGCACGAGTGACTCTTTAAACTCTGTACCGAGGTTCTCAACCATTGATGTTTCGCGGACTCTTTGTCGATCGGCGGAGGTGGTGGAGGACCCCGCTCGTGGTAAGGGGAAGGGAAATGTATAGGCCAATTACGATAGTGGTTCAATAGATGGATATAACTATGTCATTGTGAAGTAGACTTCGATTACTGACATGCACACGAGAAAACTCACCCGAAATTTGGAAAATATTTTCTCAATCTGAGAAAAGACAACTTATTGCCGGGCTTGACTGATGAGGCTGGGCTTCGCGGACCCCAGAATGCCTTCGCGGATCTCCATCTCAGAACCACTGCTCTATACCAGTGGTTCTCAACCATCGTTGTTTCGCGGACCCCTTGTGGATCGGCGGAGATAATGGAGGACCCCGTACGTGGTGAGAGGAGAGGAAAGGTATAGGTTAAAATTTAATAATGATTCAATAAATTGAATATAACTAAGGTCTATTGTAAAGTAGGCCTCTCTTATTCACATACACACGAGAAAACTCGCCCGAAAACGGGAGCATTGCCTCTCGGGACCTGAAAAAAGGACAACTTTTATTGCCGGGCCGGACTGATGAGGCAGGGCTTCTGCGGACCCCTAGAATGACCTTCGCGGACCCCAAAGGGTCCGCGGCAGTAAGGCCGAGGTCAGCGGCACCCGGGGCGGTGGCCCGCCCGACACCCCACCCCCCCCCCCCCCCCCCGCCCCCGCGTGACCCACCGCAACACCCCCCCCCCCCCCCGCTTTGCGTAGCCGCGACTCCCCCCCCACCCCCCCCCCCCGCATCGTGGCCCCCCGCGACACCCCCCTGAGCCCTGCACCCGGCGCGGTCCGCCCCCCCGCGCCCCCCCCCCTCAGACGCCACTGGTCCGCGGACCCCCATCAGAGAACCACTGCTCTATACAACAGATTACCACCGGTGTTGGGCCTCGTCCTTTTTGGTTGCAGTTGCGCTCCCGCAGGAGTTAGTTTTATATTTCTAGGCTTTTGTATCCTTCGCGTGCACCCTATACGTACAGAGTGTCGCTTTTGATTTCCATATACCTCTATTAAGAAACGTGTTCCTCTCTGCATGACACAGTACAACATAGGCTACACTCCTTCTCACTCTAGATCCAAGCGCAGCCGATGCTATACGATGTAGCCCATACCAACCAGCACCAAAGATGCATCGTCACGGCATTCGTCGTCTCTGCGCCTTGTCCACCACCGGGCCAATCACGCACAGTAAATGCGCCGTGACCCTCGCGCTTTTTTTTTTTTTTTTCTTTCTCTTCCTGCCACGCGTGATTGCATCACGCCAAGACAACCAGCACTTTTTGGGGATGGTTGATTGACTTCATCGGATCGTACAGCGACGGCGGCGGTCGGACTGAGTAAAGTCCCTCGATACTTCCTTTTACAAGTAACGACAACCAAAACAAATGACCAAGCACATTCCGCTGGAACAAAATGGCGGCATTCAGTTCAAACGTCTGGTGTTCGCCGCCATTCGCTTCCTAAACCTGCACCGTCACGCAGTCGGCGCTTCAAAGAATGTCGCTACTTGTAGGAAGCTGTTATTTAGGGACTTCAGGACTGAGTGTCGAAAAAAAGAGTATAAAACACAAATGGAATTTACCGATTTCGTTAAAAAATGTTTTTCTTGGTTTTCGCCGATAATGCAAACCCTGACGTATACTGTATGGGTGAACGGCAATTCGAATCTAATTGTGCGCAGTGTCGTCCTTATAGCTTCAAAACACTTATACAAATAGAACCTGTTGTTGTGGCTTTTCCTGCTGTGAAGGCTTCGAATGACGCAGCGCAATTCGAATCGAACCTCTATTGGCTCATCTCTATGACATAGTATTAAATGTCTGCCTGCAAGAAATGGGCCATACTGAGCCTGGCAAGATGTTGCTTCCATGCCACCACAACCGTCAGTTCCTCCTGGCTGCGGTGTTCCAAATCTTACCCAAACAGATCAGGAGTTACTCCTACGGGTCGTGTCACGTGACAACGCAGGTAGTGCAATGCTTGTACCTCAAGGCACACGTCAAAACCCTTACTCTTGGAGTAAAATCGAGTAAATCTTGGAAACTAGGGTGACCACCCGTCTCATGACTCGCGGGACTGTCCCGGATTGAGGGCTCGTGTTCTGCGTCCCGCGGGAAATTCCAAAATCTTCAAAATGTCCCGCATTTCATACTGTCGTAAATTTCACTCTGCAACTCATGGTGCTGCCGATCAGCGGGGCACGGAGAAGCGCGGGAGGTCGCTGGTAATCGTGTGAAATCGCGATACGTCCCTATTGAAAACTCCTAACCGGTATGAGAAATTTTGTGTCCAATTAACATGTATGTATCATACAAGAAATATAAGAACATATAAGAACCATATAAGAGCCATATAATAATTATATAAGAACATATAAGAACCATATACTTAGAAGTTTCTTCTATGGTTCTTATGATATCTTATGTGTTCTTATAAAGTTTCTTATATGGTTCTTATATGTTCTTATATATCTATGTAAGTTCTTATATGGTTCTTATATGGTCGTATATGTCTTATATGATTCATATGTGTTTATTAGACACAAGAAATATCTCGTACAAATGGCTTTTTCAGTAAAGGTAACGACATTTTCTATCCAAGAATTGCGGGAAGCGACCGTCATTCTTGGAGGAGGAGAACCGACGCGAATGATCCGTTGTGCCTCTCCCCTGGTGGCAAAATATTCTAAGAAAAATTGCTCGCCAATAGTTAAAATATATAATTTTGTAAACTATTTCAAAATAGCTGTAAATGCAAAAAAAAATTGCTGTGGATTATTTTTTTATGAAGACACAAGGCAAAAAGCCTGTAACCCACAACGGTCGAGAAAGAACATAATGTTAAACGTTATAATGCAATTAAATTCAAAGGTGCAAGTGAACCGGACAAGAATGACGAAAATAATCCCTGGAGAAGGGGAACAAGAAATACAAAGGACAAACACAAATCGTGTGTTTGTGTTTGTCCTTTGTCCCTCTTGTTCCCTTTCTCCAGGGATCATTTACGTCATGTTAAATATTTGTGTAGGATCATGTTGATAAAAGTAAGCGTTGACAGGAAACAAGGACCCTAAAAAAGCTTACTGTTTCTTAGTTTCACTTGATGCATTGAGTTCTCCTGCAGTTGATTTTTATGCTTTCAACTTCGACACATTGAATAACATAGTTGCCATAAAAAAAAATATATCACTGGAGTGAAAATTATTTTAGCCTAATTGCTGCAATCCAATTTGCGGGTGTATAAACAGCAAAGGACATTAAATGTGTTAACAGAGCCTCGGTTCATGGTGTGCGTGTTCATAAATATCTCCGCCCCCCCCCCCTCCGGCGTGTCCCGCATTTCGTTAGCAACCGATCCCCCCCCCTTTCCCCCCCCCCCCGTGTCCCGCATTTCGCAAGCAGGAAGGTGGTCACTAGTGATGGGCCGAACTTTTGCCGAATTGAAAATTCGGCGCCAAATCTTGGGATTCGGCAAGGCCGGAACTTTTGCCGAACTTTTCTAAAGATTCGGCAAAGATTCGGCAAAAATACATTGTTACCAGACTCGTTGATATTTCGTTTTTTTCTGGCGAAAAAAAGGTTTTATGTTTCTTTTTTCTTAACTTAAATGCAACATGTAATGCATATTGACATAGTTATTACTAAATGAGGTGATATTCTACAAGATAACTGTATCGGTGTCGTTTTTGTGTGTTTACTGGCAATTTTAGTGGCTCTTTGCAGAAGTGGCGTGACAACGAGGTAGTCAAGAATCACGCTACGAGAGTTTCGGTTTTGAGGCATCATCAGCGCAAGCCTGCATGTGTGTGTACATTGCTAAAATGAAGGCAGTAACGCTGCGTTCTTGCGTTCTCTGGGATTTTTTGTTTGTTTTTGTGCGTTTTGTGCGCGAAAACGAATGCAACGGTTGCTGAGCCTTCACCAGAAGAGAGAATAATAATATTTTAAATATGCATGTTCTTCGATTTGAGTCACTTGACGTCAGCTTTGCATGAAAGTGTGCGTCCCATATTCGCAACGTCTCGTTTTTAACCTTTAAAATGCCTGTTTCTGGTGTTAGGACACACACGAACGTTTCGGAAGATAGGGAGAGTGAATGTCGGATGTGCAACGTCGAGCATTATAGTTCTGTTTAGTTTTATGCAGATACAAGACAAATCGCGAAATAACACTAATTGAAAAAGCAATATTATTTTGTTTTGGAACACACTACTCCTGAGCCGAAAACAGAATTGTTATAATTGCGAGGAGTGCTTTAAAGTAATTGTCGGCCAATGTCTCAATGTTTCAGAATGCACCGCATCATTTGTCACTTGCGCAGTGGACTGCGTAAATTACTGGTCGATCTTCTGTTCTTGAGGCAGAAAATATTGAAGAGAACCACACTCGCTCACAAACGCACAGTTACCGTGTTGCCTACCCCACACCGCGCCGTAACCGCTGGTTGTACTACACTGCACGATGGTAACCGCACGACTGCACGGCGTCCATTCGCAATCCAAGGCTCCGTCGCGTTCTCGCGCGTGCGCAGACATTTGCCGAATTTTTGCCGAATCTTTGCCGAACTTTCCTGCAAAAGTTCGGCATTTGCCGAACTTTGCCGAATCTGAAGTTCGGCAGATTCGGTCCATCACTAGTGCTCACCCTACTTGGAACAGGGCCCTAGACTTGCCGTTCATAGTGTACACTCTGAATTAGAAACTACCGGCGTGGCCGAGGCGGAAAATACAGTGACACGGCAAAAACGTGACGTGGTGTCATGTATAAGAAGCCACGCGATGAATGCAGGCTTTTTTCTGACTGCTCACCAAAATTTTCTCGAAACAAGCCGCAAACGATAGTAATTCTTTTTTTTTTTTTGCAGGTTTATGCAACCGGTTAGAGAACCGTGCACTGAAAGTTCTCTGTAGGTACCAACCAGGAATGGCTTCAGTACGTGACCACCTAAGTCACTTCTGCTTTGTTCCTGCTCTCATCGCCCGTTACCACGTCTCGCCTGTTTGGTTTAAAATACGCATTCAGTGCGACACATTTAAGTCAGTTTTATTTTTACGACTGAAACGATAGCCTTGAACCGCCTATCAAACTAGATTTTTTTCCTGCGTACGTTCGCCTTTTAAGTGCGAATAGTGGTTCGAATCGAATAGCGCTATGTCATCCATAGCCTTGACAATGCAAGGGAAAGCCAAAACGGCAAGATCTTGTAACAGTGCAGAAGCTAGGGATGACGCTGCGCTATTCGATTCGAGCCACTCTTCGCCCACCCTTACTTTTAAGCAGTTAAAAATAGTGACGTTATTCGCAGATATAAATTTCTCCTTTACGGTGAAACAGCGCACAGTTACTCACAAAATAACCGGTCACGAGGGCCAGCATTATTTTAGTTGGAGCCTCGAGCATTTCTGAGAAGAAAGCGAAGAAAACAGACGCCACACTTGTAAAGAGAACATAGACTCGTCAAGTGCTTAGTGTTAGTCATTCTCTATTCCTTCAGACTGCTGCGAAACAGAAGTGGATTCCTAACACGTTGAGCTCGCTCTCCCATCCTCTCCTCCTCCCTCGCGATATTAGGGAGTTTTCGTAGATCGTTTCCGCTGTCCCGCAACGCTCTCCGTAACCCGCTACAATACTCTGAACTCTGCAGCCAAGGCCATCGCCGCGCAGGCGCAGTCGCGGCTTCTCCGTTGCGGAGGGCTTAGCGGAGAGGGAAACGCCGCGGTCTACGAAAACTTCCTAATGTCATCCCGAGCACGCCAGTGATCACATTCTTTGCTGTCACTTCATCTTACGATGGATCGCGAAGGTCGCTACGAGTCATCTAAGGCTTCTAAGCCAATCCAATGTCGTGTAGAATGTCACGTGACCTTCGGGAGCGGTGCAGTGATGGGCGGAGTGCGTAGTCCCGTGATGCATTTGCAGCGCTGGATTTGGCTGGGATGGTTTGTAGCGTCCCCTGCGCTCCATCGTAAAGCGAAAACGGTGAAGAAAGCGTGCAATTATATTGCTACGGCGCTGGACGCGCAAGTTTGCCGCTTTGAAAAGAACGATTGAACGAAGGACACGACACGAGGACCAGTGATGCTTGCACGCGTGGCATCGGTCAACCCAACAAACGCATTTTTCTTCCAGCAGCAACAGAGCCGGAGGCTGGAGTTGACGTAACGGGTCGTCGTCTTTTTATAATAGATAGTTCGTGTGACATTTTTCACCACGAACCGTTTTTATTATTCAGGCTTTCCGAACAAAACCGCGTTAAAGATCGCAATAAAATTTGTTATTTAAAAAAATTTTGTCTTCAATTTATTTTTTTAAAAAACCTATATATGTGAGGTTCGTGGCACGGCTGTTTTAATACGATGCATAGGAAATTTCTTAACGTATTCGTTATCTTTCAAGATTTCCTAATGCTGGGCGAGTGATGAAAGTAAGCGGCACCATGAAAGCTTTGTGGTTATTGCGTGGCTTTCAAGTGACATTAATCCGCCATTGGTTATTCGCGGCTGTGCTTTATTTAGTACAGTTACTTTAGACATGTCCCAGTTCTTATACATAATGCCCCCCCCCCCAACCTAAAAAAAATATTCACCGCAAAAATAAATTATGTTATTGCCAAACACTCATTCTCCGCCCAGATGTAGCCCTAGCGGTTCGAACCATGCAGATGCCAAAGTTTCATTACTAACCATTATCATATTGGAAAGTTCTAACCGAATTTTTGAAAATTTTAATAGGAAAATAATGGCCGACAGCTTTCAAAAAACATGGAGCTGAATGGCATCGGTGACCGAAAACGGGCAAAAACGGCTTTCATTTTCCCATCAAATTTTCCAGAAAATCAGTTATAACTTTTGAGCGAGAAAACTATTAGCTGCAACTTTGGCATGTCCTTCCAGAATAACATACCATACAGTTGCCTTGAAGTGAATACTTCCAAATTTTATAGGCTTGAAATTTTGACTGGGAATTTTGCGAGAACCCGAAGTGTTTGCAGATTACCAAAGGTAATGACTCCATTATCACGATAAGAAAAACGATTGCAGAATCTAAATGGCTTTCATTGACGTGATTTAGTTCGCCATACCAATGGTTTACTTAATGCGAGCATTACCGCTACCGCGTTAACTTCAAGCCGTAAATTAAGGCACTCGCATGAGGTTCTGCGAGCAGCTTAACGTTCACGGATTTTGGGACTTAAGAAATATCGAGAAAAATTTGATTACGCAAATAGTATATCAGCCCATATTAACGAACGAGATAGCATACAACTCTGAATCGCGAAATTCTGTGCCCGCAAAAAGATCCCGACACCCACACTCCGCCCAAGAAAAAAGAAATATCGCGAAATATTGAGTTTGCGGAAATGAAGTCGCTGTATGTACACCTCGATGCAAGCTATAGCTAGCAATGAATACAAGTAGCGCTGACAGCAACGGCGCAGAGCCTAATCAAGCTTAAGATGCAACGAGTACCAATCTGGTAAATATGGACAGCCCCCAGAGCTCATGAATGGCCCTCACGGGGCGATTACCAACTCATGTGAAGGTCGGGCCCTTCACTCACTCGAGGAAGTCGATGCGAGGTGCTACTTACTGTCTTCGTTCGTCTGTTTCCGTTGCAGTTCTGAAAAAAGGGGGGGGGGGCGCACGAGCCTTGAGGCGCTTTTCTTCTTTCTTCCTCGAGCATCCACGCATAGTATCTCAGCACGCGCCGCAAGAGCTCTTAAAGGGTCCAGCGCGTGCCGTAGTCATGCAGCTACCATGGGTGAAAGGTGCGCGTGCGATTGCGTAAAATAATGTGTATTTTTCGTCTTCTTTCTCTGTATTTTTTTGTATATTCTTTTCTTTATCTTTGTCTTTCTCTTTTTCGTTGAGTAAAGAAGCTTTAGTTGCGAGTCAGCGCTCTGTCCTGTCTGGTTTGTCTCTTCCTTTTTGTATCCTTGCGCTGTTTTATTCCATTATGTACAACGATTACCAACTAGCCCAGCTATCAACCTTATTACTCGTAAAGAGCAATGTATGAGGCTTCCCATCTCGAACGCTTCAATATTTTGGGTTCTTAGCGTTGTGCTGTATACGCCTGCTCGTTCTTGTAGATTTGGAGTTAATACTGGGGCTTTTTTAACACGCATCACAAACAGCGCGGGTCACACGATCGCACGCCGGTATGCAGTGCTTGCTCAGGACGGTCTCTTACATTTTGCTTTCTTTCTACCATTGCAGTCTCGACCGAGGTGATCTTTCCTTCCATCTTGCTTTGCAAAGTGGAAGGCTCGTTGATCACAGCTCATTGTTATACTCGATCCGACGGTGCCAATCAAGCTGGGGACAGAAATGACCGAATATCATTTCTGTCCCCAGCCCACAACTCGATTTTCTGCCTGGCAGAATATCCTATTGCTTTCTCCTCTCCCAAACTGCGAGAGTAGTAAATGGGAGAAAGAAATGATTAAAAGAGAAGGACGCGCATGGCTCTGCCAACACATCCTGTACACACGCAGCCGACACTACGAGCTGAAGGGACCGATTAGCGTCAAAAGAGCACCACTGGTCAAGTTTATGTACCTTGTTCTATCATCGCTGGACCAATTATAAGCAGAAAAGACCCACTGACTTGCGCTTTCAACGCTGCTTGATTGGTGCCGTTAGCTTGTAGCATCGGCTGCGTCGCTGAAACAAAGTGTAGATAACAAGGCCCGTGGTGCCGGAGTTTCTACGTCATCTGACGAAGGCCAGCGCGGGTCACAGATCGGACACGAGTGTCGCGTCATCGTTCGGCTGGAACTCGTGTTTAATCAGTCAAGACACGCGCTTAGGCCGAACGCTGACTCAGCATGCACTCGTGCATACTTTCCGCGCCCTGCGATTGTCTATAGGTGACGTAGATACTCCGGCATCATAGGCCTTGCTATTTATACTCGTAATCGCCTCGAGAACCGTAGTAGAAGAAAAAAGGTCCGGCTCCTTGCGGAACGTTGCGAATTTCTCCCTTCCTGCGTTGAATTAAGATATATGTAGGTATATGTTAGATTAACTTTATGTTATTTTACCAAGACGCACGCGTTTCAAAAGCCAAAATCATCGCTTCTCCCTTTGACAACCAAATATCGTGAGAACTACTTCGCGCAGCGCTTGCATAATGCGTAAAGGGTTCTCTTTCCCATCCCCTGAGTGACTACTTGGACGGGAAGGGACCGGACTGACCGAAGTCACCGAACCGTCCAAACTTTCTGGGGGATATGCGAGGTGAAGGATCGAAGGAAAGGGTGAGGAGGAAGCGCGTAAAGGCGGAAATTGCGACGTAGCACCGAGCCTTCTATCAGAATCTTTTACTTCGAGCCAGTGGTTTCGTTCCCGCCCAGCACCCGATCTTTATGTTCTCGGAATTTGTTCAGAAGACAATCGACGTTCCGACGAAGCGTAGAAAACTATCGAAATGACAATAAAAGCTTTTTTTTTTCGTGTTTCAGCGTTTTCTAGTTGTTTTGAACAACCGTCCACATGTGGTTCCAAAGCACCAACGGCAAAAAGAGCATCTCTTCCCATTCATTAAGGCTGTCTAAAATAACATATCCAGCTGTTCAAAGCAACATGTCAGTTGTTTTGAGGAGCCGTCGATCCACATGTTGTTTAAAGTACAAACGCAGTTTTAAGAACTTCGCTTCGCTTAAGCTTCAAGTCTAGCCGTTTGCACAGCTGGCGCCGAAGTGTGAAAGAACTGGAAATGGCGTCGCATCGACAAACAACCTTGAGAAGCTTCTACGACGCATAACTTCCAGACACCTAGAGAAATAAGATTGTACTCCTTTCTGACAGCATAACGAATGCCCATGCTGCAATGCCGCGTACAAAAATGAAAATTGACAGAAAATGAGGCGTGCTTTTGGTTACGAACAATGAAGCCAACCATCAACGCGTTCAAGGTGCCATTGTGATGTATTCGACGGACGGCGACACCTGGGGACAGATGAGGAAAGAAGAAGCGATCCCAAGGAGAGAAAGGGACAGATTCTCCAGGATTTCCCCAGCGCCTGCTCGCTGACGCTGGTCAGTGAGCTAAAATTAATTTATTTGACTACAAATACGACGCGGTCAGTGCAGGAGCATTTCACAGGTGACGGAGATGTAGACACGTGCGTTAAGGAAATGAACATGTTGACTTTAGAAGTAGCTGAGCGGAACAAAACCGTTCCTATTTTAACGCACTCGCTTTCTTCGTTGGCGACCGCGTGAAGCACAAACACGCCGACCAGAACCATGCGGTAACAGAAGCACCAAGACCGACAAACCCTGCCACCGCCCTCCGCCGCCGTCTCCGCTTCTCTGATTCTTCGTTCGTCCGAAAGAGGGCGAGCGACGGGTTAAAGTTCCTTATGCAGACGATAATTGAACTTCGCCACATTCTTTTGTGGCAAAGCAGAACACATACGATGCGTTTTGTCAGGCTCTCAACTGAACTACCGAATTAACGCATGGTTTATGAACAAAGCCTACGCGTTTACTTACCCGCAGAGCACGTGAACAGAAAATCATCGCAATCGACAGAAGGAACCCAGCGGCTAATACAAGGCAGAGATAAATATAACATCTTCGAGCGATAGGGATAAGGACAAACACGTCGGCGACCTTTCGTGTCGCCGACGTGTTTTCGTACCGTTACGTGTCGCCGACGTGTTTTCGTACTTTTTTGTGTCGTCGACGTGTTTTCGCTCAAGGACTTTGAAGGTCGACTGAACGATGCGACATATAGGGCTTTCGCCTTAATAAAATCAAGCGAGATGCTCAGTGCAGCCCTGCCATCTATGACCGGGCTATAGAGAGCAGTTTTCCTTGCGGCATTCCCTCTGGCCTATAGGAGCAATGGGACTTCTTTAGCCGCGTGGGGGAGCGACCGCACTACCATGCCTCAACACCGCCTGCGCCGTCCTGAACAACTGTTCCCCGACCACTGCGATTGAAAATGTGTGTCATTGCACTTGTTTGAAAGAATAGTGGTGAGACGAATAAATAAGTTTTGGCTTACAACAAACAAACTTAGATGTTATCAGCAGGGTTCTGGACTAACAAGTAACAAAGCTCGTTTCTTTGAGGAGACGAAGAGAAAGAGGTGTTCCAGCATGAAGTCCCTGCAGGCAGCCGGCCTCGTGACCTGTGGGTCTAATTACTCTAGAAGCTTCTCCAGCTCAACCCCGGAGCAAAGAGGATAACACGGTGAGGAGGAGGTGCCTCTCAAAAGTAATTAAAGCGCTGTAGAAGCGGTAGGGTTACAGCGACCCCTTCCAACTGCCGCCACAGGGAGCTATACTCCCCGTGCAAAGGCCGTAGGATATCGCGCCTGTTCACTCTAGCCCGGCCAATGTTCTTCCAACTGCTGAACGAGGCAAGCGCATGCCTAAACACGCCAGGGTCGCTAAACTCGTGGAACACAAAGATTCTTTGCGTTATGACGTAGCGGGGGAGCGGCCAAAAGAACGCCGCAAAGTTTTCTTTTCTCACAAACCCGCAGATCCGTTTATCTTCGTGGCGTTTTTCATTGAAGGGGCGAAAAATCCCTACCACTGCGCCGAATAGGAGCAGCACGAGAGAGCGCACGGAGACGACCGTGGTTCATACGTGTGACGTCACGACAATTATCAACTACGACAAACATGTTTGATGGTTTCTAAAAAGCGGCGCAGGCTTGGGGTGATTGCATTCTAAAATCAACACCGTCGAAGTTGGCAGTCTGATATCGTTTTGATTTCCGCCAATAAAGCAGAATTTAGTGAAAAGCGTTTCTGCCATTATTTTCCTTTCTCTCGGCGATATGAGTCAAAGTGTTGCCCGAAGCTGCTAGGTCAGAACCAGCCGAGTAGCATTGTCCGCCCACGGGCGGATTTTACCTCCAGGCTGTTGTCCCCCCATCGACGGGATACAATCATTTTACTGTTTTATTTTTCTAAGTACTGACTATTGGCCACGTAGGCTACCAAGAACGTCGGTGTGGTCGGACTTTCTAAGATTAGTCAAACTAGGGATTAATTCTGCTTTTTTCAACGGAAATAAGAGTAATGTCAGGGGGTCATTATTAACAGGATGTTTTAAGAACGCGATGACTCCAAGTTTCCATAGTACACAATCAAACTTGTCACCGTCAATTCGGATACGTACCATCTAATACGTCGTTCACAGGTGATAAACCTGAGCCTGACGTGAAGGGTATAGGGGTATTCACTGGCCGCCATATTTGAGGTCACTGTTTAGAGCGCATGCTCAGAACCAGCTCACAATAATAGGCTGCCAAGACCGGCAATCTTGATGGTGCGGGGTGCACGTTGCAAAATCAACTGTGGAAGCTAGCCATCAGCACGTGCTCAGCATTAGCGCACACAGATATGGCCACCAGTGAATACACCCTATAAGGGCGTCACTGCACCCGCCTCGTAACAGTACGAGCCCTGGCACGAGCCCCTCGCTTTGGCCTGGCATGGCCGCTCTTGAGTTCATAGATTGCGAACCATATTTGCGAGCCATTGTGAACTGAGATATTTGTATAAGATTGTAAATGGTATAATTGATTCCCCAGAGCTACTCAGTCACATCTACTTGCACGTTCCTCGTAAGTCTTGTAAACTTTATACTTTGTTTTGCCCTACCGACTTTTACCATGCTGCACCCATGACACGCCTGCAACTGACTTATAACCATTTAGAACAGATTTGTGGGAATGCTAGTCTTGATATTTTTGATGAAAAGCGCAAATTTCGAAAGTGTGTTGAGGCTATTGTTTTTTCCTAACGTTTCACTTTTATCCTGTTTAACATTTTTCTACTCATTGACTCATTGATAAGTGCACCACTAGGGAGGCGTTAAGCTGTTGGTGGGTCACTGAAAATAAGAATAAATAAATAAATAAATAAATATTAACTCCAAAAATTCTAAAACCGTTATTTCGAAAATTGCACTCTGCTCTGTTCCTCGTCGTCTCTATCATAGGCGCAGACTTCGGGGGGGGGGGGGGGGCATCGGGGCTCGTGCTTTCCCTGGTGAGATCCGGGGTGGCGGCAGAGCTCCCCCCCCCGGGCTGGGGCATGATCCTTACCGAGACGCTGTTTACGTGCCATGCAACGAGCTTCTAGTAGTGTCATGTAAACAAAATAACGCCCACGTTGCTTTTATTGACAAAATACATGGAAAATGAAATCCCAGCGTGCTTTCGTTAGCTTCAATCTCCAGCTCTGGCGAAAAGTAACGCGCATCACCCCCCCCCCCGGAGAACTTCTCAGCCTGCCCCCCCCTCCGGGAAAATGGAAAGTCTACGCCGCTGGTCTCTATGACCGAGCAATGGTGTCCCGATGACCGGGGGACTGTCGCCATCGAAGCCCGTGGCTTTAATTAACTTTGCGAGTTTCAATGGTTTCAGGAAAGGGGAGGGGGACAGTAACTGGTTGACTGCCCGCCTCAGTTGTGTCAGTATGTACTGAAGATGCCACCTGCATTGGTGGCGAAACGTCTAAACCTTGTTATTACCATTTTGTTATGTTAAGCCAGAGTAAACGTCATGGGCGTACCAACCGGGGGGGGGCGCTCTTTCCCCCAGTTCTCAGAGTGGGGGGGGGCAAGGCATGTGTTTTGTCCCCCTGAAACAGCCGCCACTGGGCAGGACAAACACTGGCCGGCGGCGCCCAAGAATGCCAAGGGCACCGCCCTCCCCCGCCCCTCATTCAAAGAACAAGCTGGCACGCCACTGGTAAACGTTTTTAATCATAAAACAGAAGAAAGCGCGAACGAAGTTCGGGCATTGCAGACACCCAACACCGGCGAAGCCTCTCATCCGGGACTCTCCCTTTTTCTAACGAACCAGCAAGGGGAAAGCGCCGGGTACCCTTTCCCATTTTCTCCTCGCCCTCTTTGAGTAGCTAGCAACGTTTCAAAGCTGCAACCTCGTGCGCTCGCGGTTGTAGCATTGGCTGCAAGCCAAAGACTGGACCCGGTTTCCGGCCGTTTATTTTATCGTAGTAGCAGAGAACACTATAAAGTGAATCAAATTTCTTTTACTCCAGGATCTGGAACATGAGCATATCTGGCTATTAAGTTTGAGCCCCTTTTCTTAAACAGCATACTGAGATTTCGCGATACTCAAGAAATGCAGTAAACTTACACATTTGCCATCTCTTTTCAGTGCGAGGGAATGAGCACGACGCACGGACCAACTGAAAAATGGATGTTTGACAAATGGTGCCCTTCACGCCACTATATTCATTTCACCTTACCAGACCACGGTACTCTACGAGTGATAGAGGTCAATCCGATGCCGTCTCGCGTGACCTTCGGGAGAGGCAGCTATGATCGGGGCGCCTAGTCACGTGATTCTTTCACGGCACTGGATTGGCTGGAATGGCTCGTAGCGTCCGCTGCGGGAAGACGTCACACCAGATACGAGATGACTCATCCAAGACACTTGCTGTCTTTCGCTGACGCTTTGCACGTAAAGCCGTATTGCTGTCCAAACTCTTCAGTGATTGTTTACACTCATGCATAGTCTGTGAGCTTGGCACGTGGAGCTTGCGCCCGTCCGGTTGCGGCTGGAGAACGACTTGAAGGTGGAAGGTGTGTTTGATGATCTTTCAACCCAAAAAAGAAACTTTGAAGTTCGAGTCCATGGACCAGAAAAACACTTCTAGGAAGTTTATTTTTCAAGCAAGAACAAGCTTAGACTCTACAATGTCTTCGCAGATTGGTACACTTGGGCCTCGCAATAAATAACACGCGGGTAAAAAACCCTTTGCGGCCCTGTATCAGTAAGATAGAAAGAGGAGACAAAAACAAACTGAATGTCACGAAAAAAAAAGTTAAAGAACAGACATTCGTTGCAAAGCCCAACACTGAAAAAATAACAAAACACACACATGCGCGCGCGCGCGTGCCCAAAGGTTTTTTTTCTGTCTGTGCGTGCGCTTGTGCGTGCCTCTACATCTGTATGTGCTCGCGCGTGTCGGCGCTCTCGTCTGTTCAGTTATTATAGTTTTTACCGAACAAACTCCAGACTGCTCAGATTTACGATGTCTAACTTACATCCGCTGATCTGCTTTCGGCCGCATGGTTTGACGACCTATATGTTCCTGATCCACAGGACGGTTCTGTCACAGCTGGGGAGACACGCGCGGTCCAGAATGTTGTGCGGAGGAATACATTATTCACCAAGTGAAGCCGCCAAGCACAACGCACACTTCACTAAAAGCAAGCAACCTACCCGCAAAAATTTAAAAAAAAATTAAATATATATATATACATTTTTTTTTTCTTCGACGTTGTATGAGATTGTGTTAGCGCGATCGAGCGCTGCTGCGAAAACTTAGCCAATACAGTACGACTTTCATACCGGATAGGTTTATTTCAGCAGCTTTTGGGAAAGTACTAAATAACTATATATGCAAGGCAGTGCATAAAGTCTCCCACCGGCGGCAGGGGAGACTTGCCGAGGTCAACCAACTGACTAACAAGTAATGCATGTTCCCACAAAAATGTGACACGAGGCCAGGGGCAGATCCAGAACTCCGTTTTTGGGGGGGCGGAAAAATTTTTAAGGGTACTATTCTCCCATTTTTTCTTGTGCAAGGGGGTCCACCCATGTCAAGGGAGGGGGTCGACTTCGTTTTGGGGGCGGCCGCCCCCGTCGCCCCCCTCCACCCCCCCCCCTTGGATCCGCCACTGCACGAGGCTTCATTACACCAACAAGATGGGACGGCAGAAATTTGTTTTTAAAAGGGGACTGTCCCGTACGGAACGGGACATCTGGCATTCCTAGGTATATTGGCTCAGGATCACGCTTAGAGGGAGTGCAATGTGCAGGAAAGAAAGAAGCGAAAAGCAATGTGAAAGGTGAAAAATGGGCTAGTTGGTAGCAGTTTATGAAAGGTAATAATGTAGCCTCTTGCCCCGTCTTCGTGAGAACATTTTTTACTTGAAGTTGTTAGTCATGCAGTTGGTTGATCTTGGCAAGTGTGGAAGCGTCGAGGGCAATTCTTTTGTTCGCCGTTGCTGACAAACTGGAAGTGTGACTTGGTGTGAAGGTTATGGGCGGCGACTGCGGTGTAACCCTAAAAAAGGATGTGGTTTTGGAATAATCCTTCAGCTGTGTTCGAGACGTTATGCGTGTCGTCCTCTTTTTCGTGTCCTCCATTTCCTTCTTCCGGTGTCTCAGGTTTAGTTATGTCTGCAATTCGCCAGCTTGCCTGTACCTTTACTCTTCTCTCAGGGGGTCTCTGTTGTGTTAACCTCAAGGGGAGGGGGGGGGGGGGTTAGTGAAAAATGTTTTGACAACCAGCTTGCCTTCAAACTAATAACATGCACATGACTCCAAACGCTGATACAGCGTTCTGCGACGTCAACGATTGGCTGACGAAGCCGAACGCTGCGTCAGAAACACGCCCAAATAATTATTGTTGTACACATGGGCTTAGTTTTCACCTTCGCCGCTAGGGGCACGACGGTTGGATCTACTCCCCAAAGGGGTCGGACGCGTCCCGCGTACCCCGTTGAAATCCGTGGGGGATCTGAGATCCCCCGGGACTCCCCTGACTTTAAAGGGGGAGGGAAACGAAATTTCAGCGCTCATTTTCTAGCTTGAATGTGTTGCATGTTGCACCCTAACCTCAAAAACACCAGTCTTCCGTTGAAAGGCACAAGAAAACTAATTTTAAAGCTAAATAAACGATCTTCCAATGTGCACCTGGTGGATGCATGCGGAGCCTATTTGGGAGGTAGTCTAGCAACGTTGTGGAATCTGCTACGTAGTCGTGACGTAGCAGATTCCTCTGGCGCAGCGCCGCTCTTTGGCATTTCAACATTTTCCTTCTTAGCTTTCCTCCTCAACTCACAAATCGCGAATTGAACCAAACAGTCCAAGAAGACGGAAAGGGTGGACTCTCCTCTTTCTCGGACCCTCGTTTGTGCAGCCGGATGCAGCCATTCTCCCCCTAGAAGATTAGCCAGTCGCTCAAAACTCGGACAAAAGTTGCTTTCCCCACCCCGTTCAGCCCTAAGCTGACAGTGCTGTGGAAGCTACGTGCTTCTTGGGCCAGCCACACGCTCGTCACCCCACGGGCACTTCGAACGGCTCGGTTGTAACGCGATGACGCTATTGACGCCACCACAACGCTGACAACGCCACCAAGGGCAAAGCTCATAATCCCGCCAGCCTTGCTACGTCACGAATGCGGGGAAACTTTTCTTTCTGTTTTTGTTTGCACCGGATATCCCATGACGCATCGCGCCCTCCGTTCGCTTCTCTTCGAGCGCTCGCTCGAGTGCACCGTTTGGAACGAAAAATAGAGCCAATCGTTCAAAATACAAACCTGCGATTATGAATTACGGTTATTACACGTCATGCTTGACCCATTTCCGAACGAAATTTGAAAATTTCAAATTTCGGTTCAGTATCCCTTTAAAGGGATACTACAACGAAATTTCGGCGCTTATTTTTTTTGTCTATATCTGATCAAAGGAGCAGTATCACACCGAACACATCAATATCTTGTTAAAAAATAACAAAAAGAAATTTTAAAACGAATTAAACGATTAGCAAAGAGCACCTGGTGGATGTCGCTAACGCCTCGTTTGTAATGCCTGCGTTCTCTGAAACACCCTGTTTATATATATATATATATTAACGGCCAGAGGCTATCGAGGAATAACTGGTGCTAAAAAGGCTGTACAAAATTAGCTCACAAACCTGCGGTAAACATAATAAACTAGTTTTTCTTTTTTTTATCTTGAGTCTATTTTGTGTTTGACAATAATTATTCATTTGTTGCGCTGTGGCATTGCTTTCACTTATTACTCGTCAGTTTGTATGTAATAATAATAATAATAATAATAAAGATTAATATTATTTTTTATCATCATCATCATCACCATTGTGGAAAGTTAAAAAGAAAACTGAAGGCTATGTGCTTGTACATGGGATAATAGCGTCAACCTTCAAGACTTTTCGTAATTAGTTTGTACTCTACATTTCGTCTTTAACGATATTTACCTTGTCATGTCTCTGGCTCTCTGCAACTTCTTTGTTTTGTGTGTGTGTGTGTGTTTTTTTTTTATGGTTATGTGTGCTTTTGTAGATATTTTGTTGGGATCAGTGCTACAAGTCTTTAGGACTTTGACGGTCCCGAAATTATACTTTGAGGACATTTAAGCACCTGCAATAAATTTATTATTGTTATTATTATTATTATTATTATTATTATTATTATTATTATTATTATTATTATTATTATTATTATTATTAAAAATGTTGGCCCTTTAGATGCGGTTTATACACGGAACACAACCTTGGGAGTACTTTGTTTTTGAACTAATTGCTCATTTTTGAGCCACTATGGAATAAAAGCATGCCCACAGCCACTTAAGCGACTGGAATATTGAATTGTGGTATGATCCGGTGAATCCGTCACTTTAGAGGCAGTAGAGGTGTAGCGGGCGGTGCAGGCCTTGCATAACGCATCACCCCTTCACGCTGCACTGGTTGCGAAATATTTACATTATTGACGTCGTGGAATGTTTATTCATTGCATGCGTTTCAACCGTGAGCTGCCTTATAAAAGTCTATTGTTATTGACTTGTTGTGCCTCAACGGCGAGAAAAAGCTGCGAGCGAGTTCACTACACTGGCTACGCCGCCCGTACATAAACTCGTTGCAGAAGGTTTAGCCCCATCGAAGTAGAGACTCTCCATCGTCGGCCGCAAACATCAGTGGCCAACGCGCCGTCAGCTGGGCAGCTAGCTGGGCGCTTGTGCGAGAAGCAATGGAAACAACAAAATTCCTCGGCAGTTATCAAATTATTGGCCGTCGCGATACGATAGTATACTCCTAGATTTCTCATCCAGCGATAGCCGTGGCTAGCTCTTAACGGTAGTTGCGAGAGGCAGCACAGCAAACATGGCCCTCGTTGGCGGGTCCCACCACGGGTTAGAGGCCCACACCTCAACTTCGCTACGAATCGGCGTCGTGCAGCCTTTTGCTCACCGGTGAGTCAATCTACGAGGCTCTATATGCTTCCTCACGCTCAAGGAAATCTTGGGCTCGATCACAATCGGCCGGATGCGTGCATTCTGCGTCACTGTGCGCCTTCTTTCTCGGCGAAGCCAAGTTTCGGTTTTCCCTACTCTCGCCCCGTCGCAGGCTCGCATACTACTAGAACTAACACAAACCACGTCAGGGCATTGTGTACCCACACGAGTCAATGTCCTCGCGGTGTCAGCTTTCCGCACAGCAAGGTGCGGCCGGTGCGGCTGAATCGCGAAGTGATCGTGTGGTAACAGCGCGTCTGTTCCCTCACAAAATGACGCTTCGCACAGGTATTGGGGGTCGCTTGATGCCGTCGTTGTTGCAGTAAGTTTGCGATGGATTCTAATTGAGAATAAAGCGCGTCTTTGTAATATTTCGCTGCAGATTTGTACCAGGTTACGATGGCGTACGCCTACTGGAAGAGCGGAAAGCACAACGACTACGCCGTCTTCGACGTCTTCTTCCGGAAGAATCCGTTCCAGGGAGAGTTCACGGTGTTCGCGGGCCTGGAAGACTGCATTCGGTTCCTGCAGGCGTTCCACTACTCCGAAAGCGGTACGTGGACCCCCCTTTTCTAGGGAACACTCGGGGTCATTTCAATTGGGAGGCCGCGCGCGTGAAAACAAAACTAAACTGGACGGGAGGAACTTTCTGTCCTAGTGACGAAAAGAAAGAGAAGCGAAAAGTTTGCTGAATATCTCTCTTGTGTATATCATCTTGCCAGGCATTGCAAAATCGGTTGGGGCTAGGTAAATCTGACAAAGAAAATAATTTGTAGGTTGTGTGATTCGCTTTGTAGAATTTGCTTCTTCGATAAGGTGGTACTGCGAAACATGTTCTTCGTTTCGTCACCTGGACTCCTCTATAGTGACATTGAATTGCATGTTTTTGCCTAGTGACATTGGAGAAGCTGCCTATTTGAAAGGGTCTTAATAAAAGTCGATGTTACCTCTCATGTCTTCTTTTGCTTCTTTCTTTCCTGCACATTGCACTTCCTCTAAGCGTGATCCTGAGCCAATATACCTAGGGATGCCAGATGTCCCGCTCCATACAGGACAGTCCCTTTTAAAAACTCATTTCTGCCATCCCATCTTTTTGGTCTAATGAAGCCTCTTGTTCCGTTTTCGTGGGAACATGCATAATACCGGAATGGAAGAAAACCGAAAGTATGTTTACTTGTCAGACATACCGTAGAATACCACGCATCCGCCCATACACACACTAAGCGCCCATACCCAAATTTGTAAGATCTGAGAAAATATGCAGAGTACATTCATATGCAAACTTGATGACCGGACAAGTGCCCATCCCCCATTTTTCGCGATTATCTCTAAATTTTTAGTGGGCGCTTGCCCGGCATTTTATGGTAATGTTATAAAAATAAACAAAGATGAAGCATACTGTAGTTGCATCTGCTAATACATCTTGTTTCACATAAGCGCGTGTGTGGGAGACTCTTCTGTACTACTGAATTTTACGTGCATCGGTTGGCTACATTTCTTTCTTATTGTTAAAAGATGGGGAAGAAAAGCACTCGTGTTCTCAAGAAAAATCTTTGTAAAAATGTGCTTGTTTACTTTTATGTGAAGCAGAGCTTTTTCTTTTTCTGCCTTCCCACCTAGAGCACTATATAGCTCCTTCGGAGCAGAGTAGCGCAATCTAGAACGCCGTCTCTCGGCGACTAGCGGCGAACGCCCGGAGGTTCCAACTCCGGTCAGAAATGCATGGGGAACGTGAGAAAATCGTTGTTTCTTCAATGTTGTGGAGGTGTACGGAACGACAATAGTTTTTGACATAATAAAGGAACATTTTAGAATCATTTGCGCTGGGTTGTGTGCCAAGTAAGGACGTAATTTGTTTTTAAAATTGCACAAGCGGCATCATGCAGCAGACGACGCGGCGACGTCACAGCGTCCACGTGACCCGCTCCGGCCAACCCAAAGAGCCCATCTCCGCTGCGTGCAAAAATCGTCTGCTTCAAACGCCATTGCCTTGGAAATTGCCTTCTCAAAATTTGCACACGCATCCGATATTATTAAAACTTTGATAAAGTGTTTATTGCTTTACCAACTTCACGACAGACTAGTTTTGAAAAGTGTGAACTCGCCGTTTATTTTTTAATTAGCCGTGTTGCGTCGATCTCCATGTATTCTCCCATAGGGCGGGCCGCCTCCTGGAACCCTGAGTACCACGTGACTCGCGCCGAGCTGCTCTGTCGGCCATGTTGTCGGCAAAACACGCGGATCAAAGGATTGCGCTACTCTGCTCCGTAGGAGCTATATAGTGCTCTATTCCCCACCGTCCCTCTCCCTCTATGTCTAGTTTCGAGGATCATGGTCGCCTTAAATATACCTTCCTATTACGATTGATGCACCCTGCAGAACAAGTATAACAATAGTGGCAAAGTAGCAAAACAATGCCTCTACGTATAAAACTGTCGTCGCAACACACTCAAGTTCGGAAGACAAAGGAATAGATCCTTCAAGGCGTCGTTATTCTGATGCATCCAGAAGCACCAGCTTGCACTCTACGGGGGTCCTCTGGCTGCATGTGTGTGTCATGCTATTTTAAAGATTGTTGTACATTTGCATTGTATTAAGTATAAAACATGAACATGAGCTACCTCATACATTCTGACACTAAAGTTCCTTCCAGTCATTCTGTTCACATATCAAAGAAGCATTCTTTCTGATGTTCACGTAAAGAGTAAAAGGTGCTAAGGCCTAGTAACTTTTAAGGAAATATCCTACTATCCTGACCTCCTCCGTAGGTCGAGTTGCTAGCCGCCCCGGTGGCTCAGAGGCTATGTGCTAGTCGACGTATCCCTGAATGGCATTTTCGAACCCCGGCCGAAGTTCCCGCAATCTGATGGAGGCATGTTGTGGAGAAGGCATCGGCATTCCGTTCCCACAGCATGGGGTGCATGAACAAAAGCGTTTCTAACAAAATAGACATCTGACCTTCTTGTTCCGAACGCTTTTGTTTCTTTGTTCCAGAGTGCGTGAAGCGCATCTCCCGCACGGGCTCTCGGCATTGACAGTGCTAGTTGTTATCGGCTATGTTTTTTTTTTTTTTTTTTTCTAGAGAGCATGTGCAGTGTGCATCGGACACTACAAAAGCCCAAAGTATAGAGCGGGTAGTTAACTCCGTGTCGTAGCTGCAGTGGTAACGCCTCCACTTCACATGCAGCAGACTACAACATCAATAACAGACATCATTTCCAGTGGTGGGAAGAGGCCGTAACAGCTGTCGCTGTAAAAAGGTGTAAACATACTATAAGCATTGTTCCTTCACATTGCCCGCAGACATCACATACCTGCGGAGCATCCTCCCAGCCGATGTGGACCCTGGTTATTACGATTACCTGGCATCTCTCAATGCGGATGACGTGCAGCTGTACGCCATTCCAGAGGGCACTGTGGTCTTCCCCAGGATACCGCTGATCAGGGTTGAGGGGCCCCTGGCTGTGCTGCAGCTCTTCGAGACCACTCTGCTGAACCTGGTAAACTTTGCCAGGTGGGGTGTTTGAATTTGCACACGAGTCACTGGATGTTTGTGGAGTTACCAGACTGATTGGTACCTTGTAAGGCCTGCTTCAGACGGAACAATTTTCCCCAGAAATTTCGGAGTTGCTGGCGGTCATTCCCTAGATCCTCATGCTGCAAATAGCTGGGAATCGAGTCCAGCTTGAAAGAGGCGAGTTCCTCAGCAACTCTGAGAGGTTTGGAGCGGCAGAGGGCAATCAGAAACGCAAAATCTTCTGTGGCTACCCCAGTGGTTGTAGTGATTGGTGACAACAACTGAACAGGGGCTTTAACTTGGTTCTGATTTAAAATGAATCGTTTTTAGGACTAAATCGTTTCAGGGAGGTCAGTTAGTATTCTCAATACTATTTAAACATATAAAAATACGTAATTTCTGCATAATCATGTGTCTAAATAGAAAGAAGATTAAGGGTGCTAGGTGAGCTGGTGAATATTAGGCAACATAATGAAGCCGAATACACGTAAACAAAAAGGACGTACACAACACCGTCTCAAAGAGACACTTGCACAACACGGTGTTGTGTACGTCCTTCTTGTTTCCGGGTCTCTAGTTTTATCATGTTGTCTAAATTGTGCAAGAAAGTTGCAATTTTAGCGACGATAGTGGCAAAACGTAGCGGTGTAATTATTGCGGTTCCTGCGAGTGAATGCAGGGGACTTTATTTCTGGAGTTGCAACATCGAGACTCTAGAAAAAAAATTGCCCCGTCTGAGGAGGGCCTTAGAAAGTGTGAATGCTGCAATTGAGACAACACGTCTGTTACTCCCTTCTAGCCTGGTGACCACGAACGCTGCCCGATTCCGGATGGCAGCAGGAGCGACATCAGCCTTCTCGAATTCGGGCTTCGGAGGGCACAGGGCCCCGATGGGGCTCTGTCAGCTTCAAAGCATGCGTACGTGGGAGGCAAGTACTGGCAGCTTCGTTCCCGTGTGTGGTGCCCAAAATTCGTATCCAACACGTGTGTATATTTAGCTTTCAACACCCCTTTACGTGCATTGAGTATTGGTGCGGAGCCGAGAGATTATGTCTCAACCCTGGTGAGGGTAATAGAAGTTGCAGCATCACACACCAATGTGGAGGCATTGTTAGTGTTACAACAGCTATACCGGTGGTCACCTACACTTCTGTCAGCTGGTTGGCCGGTACAGTTCAAGCCATAGCCAAGCAGAACCGCCTACTGTTGCCTGCCTCCACCACCAGATATGTCGGCAGTTCCGACAGTTACCACCAGTGTTGCGTTAAACTGATAAGACTGACAAACCGATTAGACATTGCTAGGTGGAAAATTGTGAACCAGAATAAAGACTAGGCAAACACCGGTTGAAGACGCACACCAGGTGCCACACCCCGCACTAACACCAGTCTTTTCTCCTTTCATGGTTATATCTCAACTCCTCATTTTGAAAATTTCTTTAACTTGCCCAGGTTTTGATGGAACGAGCAATGTCCTGGCGGGAAAGCTGTTCAACATCCCTCTCAAGGGCACGCACGCCCACGCCTTCATCATGAGTTTCGCTTGCACTGGGGCTGACTGCAAACTGAGGGGGTGAGTGCATCTTCTGGGTTTGGGCTTCTTCTCTCCAAAGTAATAAGGCCCTTCTCAAAAGAGTGTGTCATCTGTTAGCTGCTACACCAATAATCCGAGGCTGCCATTGTTTGGTCATGCACTCTGAGAGTCGCCGTAATAAACTGCGAGAGTTACGTCAGTGTGTGTTTGTTTCCAGCCAGCTTGCGATGGAGATAGAGTTGGGGAGGAGGATGGGGATGAGGGAGAGGGTTTGCGTCTCTACTTTTCCCGATCCATCCGGAGTTTTAATGACTAAGGGAGAAGAAACGCGACTATTTCCGAGCCTCCATCTCGGGCTCACGGAGTAGAGACGGGAGTGGCTTGGAAACAAGGGATACAATAAAGACGGTCATTTGACTCCCGGCGACCGTAGCATTCTAATCGAGTTTGGACTGGGGAAAACTGCTCCAGAAATGTATGCTGAGGGAGAACTACGAATTTCGGGACATAATCGCCCGGAGTTTCCCGTTGCTTGGCTCGTACTTGTCATTTAGGCACGATGAAAAAAAAAAAAAAACGTACAAAGGACAGGAAAAGGAAGAGCCACACATACAACGCACAAACTAGTACTCAATCGTTGGGCTCAAAAGATGGAAGGTTATGAAAAATAATGTCTTCCGTGTTTGTGTCTCTCTAGAGTAACTGGGAGTTTAAAGCCGCATTCAAACCATTTATACATCTTACAAAGGCTACACTGACTGGGTGAGAGAATTACCTACGGACAGACCTCGAGACCAATCGAAGTGTGTTTGATTCGATGCTCGGCAGACAGGTTTTTTTTATAACCAACATGACATGACCGCGATGCAAGGAACGCCTCAGCTAGTGTCTACAGACTGTCTTTTGCGTATATGTATTAGCAGTCTGACCGTGGTCAAAGAAATACAGGGCGTGCCTTAGAAAACATTCAAGCTTCTTAGTCACTCATTCCTCGCAGTTCTTTTCTGCTCGCGCGCCACAATCTCCCTGGCGGAGGAACGATCAGAAGCTACTCCAAACTCGCCACGCCCCGCCTTCCTTAAGCTGTCTCTACATGCAGCCACTTTGCGACGCGTCGCTCAGAAATGATAAACATTGGTCGGTATCGCTCTTAATTTAAACTGCGTATTACTCTTAAAATTACGCGTTAGAAAAACAAAAAAAAAAGAAAACACAAACTCCACTGCATTACGACGTGTTTCGAGCCAGCGGTAATTTTGTTATTTTGCACATGCTATTAAGAAATAAAAACAATTTTATGGGTTTTTTTATCGCTCCTTTTTACGGTTTTTTGTCTATATGTTTGCAGCATACGCGAGAAAAAAATCAAAGTTATCTATATAAAAACCTCGCGCATATAAACATTTATTGACAAATACACTTCGTCACTCGTCCAATCGGAAGTAACATAAACCAGCAATGGCGGACCTTCTTGGACTCCGGAATACTTGCGGTTTGCCCTCACTTTGGGCATTTGTCAATGAGCGAGAATGAGCAGCGCGTCGTTCGAGTTTTCTTGGCGGAAAATCAGAAAAGGTATCTAATAGATGACGCAGCATGGATCGATGAGTCTACGTACCTGGATTGTACGAGGAGCAAGAATAAGCACTGTTGATCGTTTTATGTGGTCTCCGTGCCGAAAGTTACGTGGCCCTATCTGACAGCCCATTGGAAACCCGGCCCTTTACACGGGAGACATTCGACGAAGTTGTTCGCAAATAGATCGAGGCCGTTGTAATTATACCCAGAGCGGGAAAGCGAGTGCGCGCACAAGCCCGCGTCGCTTTGTCAACTGTCCGTCGTCGCCGTAGTTGTTTAAGCTGGCCAAAGTGAAACTACCTACGTTTGTCGGACGTCGCGCTCAAGAAAAGTGAGAATGATTGTGTCGCTCGCGCTCGTGTCTGGCAATCGGCGAGTTTGTTCGGGAAGCGTTTCAGCGAGACTTCCAGCCAGAAGCTTTCGTCACCGTGGCAGCACCGGACGAGCCCACTCTCAGTTACGCCTCCACGGCCCGACGACTGCCGCCAGCTGCCCACCGTCATCAAGCGCCACCTCGACGTGAAAATGCAGCACCCGAGCACTGCCGACCCAACGAAGGACGGGCCCAGAACGTCCACCGGCAGCAACCCGGGCCGAGGAAGACCGGTGTGTTGCGTACAGCAGACGGAAGCCATGTTTGCTACAACTGTGGGGACGCCGACCGCATTTATCGACGGTGCCCCTGCCGCCAGATGGGTCTGCGGGGGCTCGCGCCTAATGACCCTCGACCACGGCTTGGAGAGCGGCCGAGGGACATCGATACCTGCTTCGCTCTCCTCTCCGCTGCCGGCTGGACCCCAAGGATCCCGTTCACCGTCCCCACAACGACCGGGGTCAACTCTTCATCAATCCCGCCGACAGAGTTTGTCCCCCATGCCTCGCCGGGACCGGTTGTCTAAAATTTAGAAAAGCGGTCTCAAGGTTGGTTGGGCAGTGTTGACGGATTCGTTCGTCTTTTGAAATTTGGGCACACGAGTCTCGCCAGGGAAATTTTTGAGGACAACTCCAGTCCCCCTGCTAAACGCAGAATATAAAGTGTAGAGCACTCGAGTACACCCCAATACTATTGCAAATACTCCAAAGTGAATCCTTTTTTGAGAAAACCGGTCTCAAAGTGGGGATTCTTCGGCAGTTTTTACGCATTCGTTCATCTTTT
Source organism: Ixodes ricinus (assembly GCA_037355805.1). Lineage (NCBI taxonomy): Eukaryota > Metazoa > Arthropoda > Arachnida > Ixodida > Ixodidae > Ixodes > Ixodes ricinus. The sequence continues at coordinate 30,143 of JAZHYW010052367.1, forward strand.
AAAATTTGGGCACGCGCGCATTGCCAGGGAACTTTTTGAGGTCACCTCAGTTCCCAGCTAAAGGCAGAATACAAAATTTAGAGTCCTCGATCCCATCCTGGTACTACGAAAAGAACTCCAATGTGACTTATTTTCGAAAAAAAAAAAGAAGGTTGAAAGTGGGGACGGTTTGGCAGTTTTTAAGCAATCGTTCATCTTTTGAAAGTAGGGGACCCGCGCCTCGCCAACGAACTTTTTAGGGCAACCCGGCTCCGAGCCAAAGACAAAATTTTAAATTTAGAGCCTTCGATACCATCGTGGTGCTAAGGGAAGTACACCAAAGTAAATTCTTTTTTGATCTAACCGGTCCCGAATTGGGGATGCTTGGGCTGATTTTAGGCATTCGTTCATAATTAAGAAATTTGGGCACTCACGCCTCGCCAGGGACTTTTTTGGGGACAACGAAGTTCCTAGCTAAAGGCAGAATCCAATAGTTAGAGCCCTCAAGGCCATCCTGGTACTACGGCAAGTACTCGAAAACAATTCCTTTGTGAGAAAACCGGTTTCAAACTAAGGATGGTTCCGCTGTTTTTAGGCATTTGTTCACTATTTTAAATTTGAGCACCCGCGCCTCATCCAGGAAGCTTTTGAGATCACTTGAGTTCTTAGCTGTAATGAAATACACAATTTGGTGATCTTGATTACAAGCTGCTGCTATGACAAATTCTCTAAAATGAGCCATCCTTAAAAAACGTTTTCTCAAAGTGAACATGGATCGACTGTTTTAGGCATTCGTTCATCATTTCAAATTCGGGCACAGACGCCTAATCCAGGAACTTTTTGAGATCGGCCGAATTGTTCACTGGTAGCGAAATACAACCGCCGAATGCAGGCCTCTGCTATTGCAAAATATTGGGCTTCAGTTATCTTCGAATGATGTAGTATGAAGTCAGATATTCACATACCCTTTTTCACGATTTTTTCTTTCTTTCTGTTTGTGTCCAGGGCGATTGAGATAATTAATTTAATATGAATATTTAGATCGTACCTAAATATTACTTTTGACATCGAAATGTTATATTCATAAACATGATCACCATGTCATAGATTGTTTGTTCCCCGCAGTGCTTCCATCCCTTAAATTTAAAAAGGGACCTAAAATATAGAAGAATAGTAAGCTGGGCGAGTTAAAAAGTGTGCACTGCGCGGCCGTAAGCTCAAACGCAACTCCGCTACATTCGTTTTTCGCATTTCGCGCAGCGTGTCGGCGTCTGGCGCGTTTTTATTGCTCGACTTTGTGCTCACGCACAAAGTCGAGCTCACTGCATTGCACACGAGCACGGAGTCACTCGGGCGTATGCGCTCGTCGACAACTAATCCGTCGATGAATATTTGGATTCGCGTTCGTGGCCAATGAATGCGCTGTGACGGCACTTATCATCGCTCGCGAATGACAAGTTCCACGGTGTGCTTAAGAAGGACGGTGGAGGCTCGGGTCATCGCACCGGTGCTCAAGCACGTCTAGCACAGCCTAGAAAGACGAGGTCGTAGTGCTGACATTTTTCGTCACCAGCGAAGGCCAACGCTGGACACAGATTGGGAACGAGTGCTGCGTCAGCGCTCGGCTTCGAGTAAAGTTGGAGCCGAACGTTGACGCCATCGTCGTGTCCAACTTGTGCCCAGCGTTGGCCTTCTCTGATCGACATCTTTATCAGCAGTAGGGCTCTGTTGTCTAGGAGGTGCTGGCACGTCACGATCGTGTGATTTCTCATTTCCCTTTTGAGTTGAGATCGAAAGCTAAGGAGGAAGAACTTGAAAAACCATTTCATGGCCCTTTAAAGTTTAAAATGTGAAAGAAAAAACAATAAATTGTATCGTGTTGTATCGTGCCACGTGACGCCACCGTGTCGAGTGACGTAACAATGTCACATGACGTCATAATCTCGAGTAATGGTGTCCTCAGACGTCAGTGGCACGTGACGTCATGATGTCTGCCACATCCCCGTGTTACGTGAAATCTGGTGTCTCCTCACGACATGGTGTAACGCAGAGGTGCACAACTAAAAAAATTAGGCAAGCCAAAATTTCGTTTATAAAAACTGTGAAGGCCGCACCTAGTGCGACGTGTTGCATATTTTGGCTGTGGTCAGGCTTCCGATATCAGGTGTCATCGCACACGTTAGCGTCTTTAGCACATCTTGCAATGTCAGGTCCGTCATGGCGGATCGAACGTGGTTCTCCTTGAGAGTCATCAGCGAAAAGGTCTGCTCACAAACATACGTGCTCCAAATTGTGACGTCAGTTTCAAGGCCTGGTCCACCAGGTCTCCCACTTCTTCTTGTCAGGTTTTTGTTGAACTCATGCAGCTGAGATTCGCAATGCATGAGTCTTCAGCGCGTGGACACTGGAGATTGATGAGCTCCAGTTGCATCGTCGGATCAGAGCCCTCCGATCCGTCGATGACCTCCTAACTGTCCAAACAGGAAGGGAGAAGCTTGATAGCCTCCGTGGTGAAAGAGGGAAGGATGTCTGTTGAGAGAGAGTTCGAGAAGTTTTCGCGATCCGTGTTAAGACATGTTGAGACAGAACCACACCATGGACAGGGACGGCTACACACGCTCTGTTATTGTTGTCAGCGGGATTAGTGAAGAGGAAAATTGCAGCTGAGAAATCGTAGTTCTTTGGTCGATGACTGAAAAAATGAAAGCCGTTTACAACTCCCTGCAACGCCGAATTAGAGCGCAGCTCTTGAGGAGGAGGGAAGGCACGGGAGGGGGGGGTCACGTGACCTCGGGGAGGGGTCACGTGGCCTGGGAGTCACGTGACCTCGAGGGGACGGAGAAAATTTTCCGCTAAATTTAGCGGAAACATTTGCCGCTAGACTTAGCGGGAGAAATTTTCCGCTAAATTTAGCGGGAAAATTTTCCGCTAAATTTAGCGAGGAAAATTTTCCGCTAGATTTGCGGGGAAAATTTCCCGCTAGGTTTAGCGGGAAAATTTTCCGCTACGTTAGCAGGGAAAAGTTTCCCGCTAAGTTTAGCAGGGAAATTTACCCATCATGCACCGCGCGGTTACGCCGACGGCGACGGTGACGGCGACGGCGACTGGCGACGCCGACGCCGCTCAAGCCGGAAACGGGCGCCGAAGAGCTGCGCTCTAAAAGTAGGTCAGAGGGTTTTAGTGCTGCTTGCCATGCGGAGCGGATGCTTGGTGGATCGAATGGCATAGTAAGCAAATTTCTGCGCTGAGCTGGGCCGCGGGCCCTATGTTGTGCACCCCTGGTGTAACGTGAGGCCATGATTTCCCATCATGGTATCACTTCAAGTCCGTGACTAAGGTGAAGTGATTTCAAATCATGTCGCGTGGCAGCAGGGACCTCACGCTGTCAAGTGACGTCATAATGTCACGTGCGTCAAACTGCCATGTGCGTCCGTGCTGTCCCGTGACGTATCGAAGACCTATCAATACTTTGAGCGCTTTGAGATGGCATCACAGTGTGCACTGTGACGTCATCGAGGTTACGCATCGTGGACGTAAAATACCAGAGGCTGGCCCTGTAAACGTTATGCATTGAAAAACCGGAGATCGCTTCTTCGCGCAAACTCTGTCTCGCTTCGTACCTCTTGCCAGAAGTAATTTTGCTTCACGAACCCACCCTGACCTGCGAACTCCACCAATTTCAAAGCGCTCGATCGCTAAAACTAAAACGTAACGAGTGTCATTGCGTTTATAAAATGCGATTAATTTCCTAATTAGCGTTAAGAAGAAAAAAATACTTCAACCAATAAATTCGGGGATTCAACATGGCCGCCGCGACAGGAACATGGGCTGCATACATTTGCTGTTGTAGTGCAAACAACTGCGACGGTGCACCTGCCTTTTTGTTTCGTTTAATCGATCGTGTGTGCCTCTCTATAAACCTTTACATGGCTTATCACACGGCCTAAAAATGCTGAGTCGTTGAGCTGTGGGCGCGTGCGCAGCGTCTGATATACAGCACGAGAGAGCTACAGTGCATGCTCAGAAGTTGTTCCACAGCCCGGAAGACAAGGATGGCAGCACGCAGAAGGCGATTTTTACGAAGTTCTTTGTCCTTTCCGGAACTCGCCTTTAGCGCGCTACCAATATATATCAGTATACCCATAGCCTCCTGCCAGAGATGTACAGCTGCAACGGAAAAAGAGTAGCATAAGTGACCGATGACCGGAGCGGCAAAATCGCGACACGCGGCGCTCTTGTTCCTCAAGCGTGCCGATAGCGAGAGTGCCAGTCATGTTCCATGTCTCAACGCGGGGGGTGGCCGGCAGAAAATTGAGGGATAAGATAGCTGTTAAAATGAGGGCTTTAGGATGGGCTGTTTTTTCTGTCGGCCGCCCCCACGTTGAGACATGGAACATGACTGGCACTCTCGCTATCGGCGCGCTCGGGAACAATAGCGCCGCCTGTCGCGATTTTGCCGCTCCGGTCGTCGGTCACTTGTGCTACTCTTTTTTCGTTGCAGCTGCACTAAGTTACTAAAAAAGAGTAATTAAGTTAAGTTACTGAGTATCGACGTCAAAAGTAATTTGAGTAGAGTAGAAATTACTCAAATAGAAAGTAATTGAGAAAATTACTAATTACCGTAAAAAGTAGCAAACTACTTTTGAAGTTACTTTTATATGTTTTTTATAGTAAAAAGAAAGTACACAGGTTTTGATCTGTTAGCGAAATTGTGCTAGCCAAATATGAATCGGCTTGTTTTTTTTTCACAGAAATGCTTTAATAGCTGGTTCTGCTTCTGCGTGCCTAATTGTTTTGTACTTTCTTGTTTGTTTGGTCAATGATGTACTGCGAATGTGTCATTTCTACTTTGAGGTTTAGCACTGTCTGAGCTTGATTTTTTAGACAGCGTTTGCTTGTTTACAGTGTTGCGTAAAGTACATCTAAAAAGTACTTGAAGTAAAGTACAAAGTAAATGAGAGGTTATGTACTTCAAGTAAAGTAGTAAGTACACCAGGTGCAATGTACTTGAAGTAACGTATATAAATACAATATATTTCAAGGTAAAGTACAAGTACTTTTAACACAATCTTTCATGATGCCCTTTCATTCCCTATACAGTGTTTTTTTAACTGGTATGCAATGCTGCATGGGTAATCGGAGGTGCATCAGTTTTTACGGAAATGGCAGCAAATATTGTATAAGGTTACATCGCCGCAGAGTAGTTGTTTTACTCTCGCTGACGAGCTATTTGACACAATCAACTTATAAGGCACTTATTTCCATCGGTCTTACAGCCGCCATTACTCCACTCAGAGAAATGACCAGAGACGTCTCGAAAGAGCGCGTTTTCACACGACGATACTGCCATTTTTTGTTTTCAGATTCGGGGAACATACATTGAAGTCAGGAGTTTTACTTTCCTCAGAAAATACAAGAACATGTTCAGAAAATTTACTTCAAGTAAAGTACAATTTTTCTAAACAGTAGTACTTTAATTACGATGTACATAAAGTACTTCCCAACACTGCTTGTTTATTATTTTTTATATAAAAACGTTGGGGGAATTACTACAGGTTTCTCGAACAATCTTTGAATCTTTGAAGATCTGCATATTTTGAGTTCTGGGAGGAAAGGCAACGCAAAAAGGTAATCTCTATGTTGCCGTTTAGCACGCTATTGTTCGAGTACAGCACAAACTACGGAAGCACCAGATGAGTTTCAGAGCGGGTGCTGCATTTTGTTGCCTCCCTTGAGTGAGGATGCAGTGTCTGCATTTCCTGTAATGGAAGAGAGTTTCTACTTTGGGAAGAGCGGGGACCAGCCCTTTCTTCAAATGAGTCAAGTCTCCTTGAGCTTCGGGACACAGAGAAACTCCAGTCCCCGCGCTAATCCCGCAGTTACTCGGCCTCTCTTTCGTCGTGTCTGTTCGCTCCCCGCGCCTCGTAGCAGTGTTGTTGCAGGGGGGGTCTCTTCTAACATCTTATCTCCCTTTGTGCAGGAATGCTTGCAGAGGCAAAACAACCACTAAAATTCGAAAGTAATTTGTAACTTGAGTAGAGGTTACTCAAGAAAGTAATTAAAGTAAACTACTAATTACCGAAATAAATATGGAATTGATAGTTACTGAACTACTCAGAAAAAGTAGTTAAACTACAGTAACTTGAGTAGAATAGTTGAACTACGTGCAAGTCTAGCCTTCTCTGTACTCTCAAAGAATGGCAGTTTGACGACGGAGCCATAGAGTTCTTGGTCGCAGATTTGGAACGCGAGGATCGGTAGCGCAGAGCATCAACGAGCCATTTCTCGGGAACCCGGAGCCGTTTATTAGGAGAGTTTTGGCCATGCATTGGTTTGAATAGGCGAACATCTCGAGGGCCAACCACAGGCCTCAAAACAGCCCCTATCGGTGGTCGTGAGCTCTAAATATGTGACGCGACTAATTTAAGCAGTTTTAGCGTCGCTCAGGTAAAATGTATAACATCTTGGTGACCGAAAACTTGGCGCATGTTAGGGTTTCGTCACGTCCATATTCAACGGTAGAATAAACGAACGTGCGGACTGGACCCTAAGGACCATTTTATACTTTCGTTTCAGCTTGCCCGGTCTAGACGCAGCCGCTATGCTACAAGCGCTGAGCGAGTACTGCCCTGAACGAAGTGCTGTAAACACTCGCACAGAGCGCGCGTGCTCGTAGGGACAGCTGAAAGCCCGAAGCTCGCTGCTTGTAGCATCTAACTGCGTCTGGACCGAAGCTGAAAACGAAGTATAGGACGACTTGCCAGAAACAGCGTCTCAGCTGTGACTGGGGAAGAAGCACTGACAAAGCCAGCACGCGAGCCGTGCGGGACCGTCTCAACCCGAGCCGAGCAAACCGCGTCTCGAAGACGCTCGCGCGCCCACCCTTTGCACTGTTTTAATAATGAAAATAATATCTTTGTTGTCTCTGGAGAGCGGCGGCACCGCGGAAAGGCAACAGGCCGTACCATGGAGGCCCGCGGTGCCGCGTCTAAGGAAGATGATAATGCGATGAGTATATACATGCAAAAGATGTCGACGAGATGGATTGTTGCTATTGCGGAGGGTGTCAGACCAATTTGAAGATGTCCACATTTCGTTGATGTAGGTCAGCAGCGGACCAAGAGGATCTGCAGCCTTCGGTTCGATCGGTGCACGGTTGTACAAAGGAGCCCCAGGAGCATGATGGTGCTGTCGCTCATTGGGGTTGAAGCATCAGGCTCCAAGGTAGCACAGAGCATCAACGAGCCATTTCTCGGGGAACCCGGAGCCGTTTATTGGGAGAGTTTTGGCCATGCATTGATTTGAATAGGCGAGCATCTCGGGGCCACCCCAACCCCTGCTTTCGCCGGTCTGTCGGGACGTCCTTGACGAGCCTCCTCGGTGGAAGCTCCCCCTGCTGCCGACGTTTGACCTTCCTTCCCCCGTATGTATGTGCGGTAGAGAGGTGGCCGAATTTTCGCGAATGAGACTGAGTATTGTTTATGGGTTTCGTAACTCGCCAATTTTATTTCTATATTGTGACAATGGCTACTAACGCTTCTTTCTTGCTTGGTGATGTTGACGATACTTTTAGTTCGCAGTCAAAATGCAGTTATTATGATTCGGATTCTTTTAAACACTTCAGTCAACTGCGCGATAAAAGACAATTTTCTTTGTTTCATTTGAACGCGCGAAGTTTAAGAAATAAACACGAGAGTGTTGACATGTTACTCGATCAGTTAAACCATAATTTTGATATTTTAGCTTTTACTGAAACCTGGTTTTCAAACGACTACGATGTCGTTCCCTTCGCGGATATGAATGCACGTCAATGTCCCGGGACAATATGAGGAGGGGTGTGGCAGCTGTACATAAAGGAACACCTAGATATACATATCATGTCGGAATTCTCTATAATTAACCCCATTGTTGAGTCTCTCATGAGTAAAGTGTGCAGGTACCATAGTTGTCGTTGTGTATAGACCTCCTTCGGGTACAGTAGCCACGTTTTGAGAATTCCTGGAAAACATGCTGGAATGGTGCACCGAAATCGGTGAACATGCTGTTATTTGTGGTGACTTTAATATGAATATATTATCGGCGGATCCAGCCAGACAAAGGCTTCTTGATGTTTTTCATTCTTTTGGCCATGAAAATGTAATTCATGTCCCGACCAGAGGTGACGGAAATGTCTCAGACCTTGCTTACCCTTGCTTTACAAACTGTCAGGTGAATGAGCTAGAGGCGGGTGTTCTGCTATCGGATCTCAGTGACCATTTAC
>JAZHYW010052368.1:0-79637 GCA_037355805.1 Ixodes ricinus
GGTGATGTTGATGATACTTTTATTTCGCAGTCAAAATACAGTTGTTATGAGTCGGGTCCTTGTATACAGTTCAATCAACTGCGCAATAAAGACAATTTTCTTTGTTTCATTTGAATGCGCTAAGTTTAACTCGTCACTGCAGGTGTTGACATATTACTCCATCAGTTCAACCGCAATTTTGATATTTTAGCTTTTACTGAGACGTGCTTTCAAACGACTACAATGTCGTTTCACTTCGCAGGATATGGGTGCACGTCAATATCCCGATACAATATGGAGGAGGGGTGTGGCACTGTGCGTAAAGAACACCTGAAATACATGCCAAAATTCTCTATAATTAACCCCTATAATGAGTATCTCGCAGTAAGGTGTTCCGGGTACCATTGTTGTCGTTGGGTGCTCACGACCTCATTCGGGTACAGTAGCCACGCTTTAGAATTCTCGAAAATATGCTGGAATGGTGCAGAATCAGGTGGAACATGCTATTATTTGTGGTGACTTTAATATAGATGCATTATCACCAGATCCCGCCAAACAAAAGTCAATGTTGTTTTTCATTTTTCTGGTCATGAATATATAATTTATGTCCCTAACAGAGTGACCGAAATGTCTCAGGGCTTGCTCGACCTGTTCTTTATGAACTATCAAGTGAATGAGCTAGAGGCGGGTGTTCTGCTATCGGATCTCAGTGACCATTTACCTTTTTATATTTTAAGAGCGCAGCTCTTAGGCGCCCGTTTCCAGCAGGCGGTGTCAGACGTCACCGTCCGCGTCGCCGTCCCCGTCGGCGTAACGGCGCGTTACATGCAGCTCTGGATGCATGCAACCCGCGTTGCATGCAGTTCAAGTTGAATGCTACCTAAGTTACATACAACCCGTTGGTGTCGGCGTAATTGCGCGTTGCATGCAACCCAGGTTGCATTCAGACCAAGTTGCATGCAACCTACCGGAAATATCCGAGTTGCATGCAATCCGGCGACGCCCTTCGAGATCGCGTCACCCTCCTGGTCGGCCTGTTGAGCTAACGTGGCCCCCAGGTCACTGACCCCCCCCCCCACTACCCTTCCCTCCATCTCCTCAAGAGCTGTGCTCTAATTCTGCGATACAGGGAGTTGTAAACGGCTTTCATTTTTTTAACACCTTGATCAACACAACGTAAAGAACCCACGAGTCACGCTATACCATTATGTATATGGTCATTAATGATGAAAATATTATGTTGCTTCAAAGTTTATTCGAGGAGAAAACTGGAACTTCGTTGCTCGTTTGGATGATCCCATTCAATCATTCGACCTTTTTCCACAAGAATTAGATACTATATGATCGAGCGTTTCCAATGGTGCCATTTTAAAGGAACATGAACTCTAGAGCCTTGGATAGGTGACGCAATTCCTAGGAGAATAAAATAAAGATACGAGCTCTTCGCCCTTTATATAAAAAAGGAACATCCAGTTATTTAGCTCAATTTAAAATTATGAGAAATAAACTAAGTCGCTGATATTAAATTAGCACGAAATGTGTATCATAAAAAATATGTTCGCAGATATATATATTACCCCAGAAAAGTGTGGAAAAATGTAAACGACCTACTTTCTAAAAACGAAGAAAACACATTTCAGAGCTTATAATTGAAGGCATGTCCTGCACAGGGGCTGGGCTCGCTGCTAATTTTAATGCCTTCTATTTGATGTATGGTGCTTCCCCTGGCAATGTCATTAGTAGTTGTGGTTACATATCTTACATTTCACCGGGTATTGAGAGTTTAATATTTGTGTTTCCTACTACTGAAACCGAAGTGTGCGGCCTCTGGCGAATGATGTCATTCTGGCGAATGATGTCGGCGAAGGATGACGTGTCCAGCGGCGCTCTGCCGAAGGACGTGTGTGGCTCTTGTGCCGCACGCTTCTACTCGAAGCAGCAATTCCTTGTGTGTTCGGCTGGCTGCAGCCGAAAATTCCACTGCAAGTGCCTCAACGTGGGGCTCGAGGAGTACAACACGTATATGGAAACTGGGACAAGCACTTTCACAGTGCTCCGGCTGCACTCGGCGTCACAGCCTGTCACCAAAAGCTGCTCGTACTTCAACCTCCGCCCAAAACGAAAACTTGAACGTCATGGACGGTGGGTCGGCCTCTGCGCAAGAGAGCCTACCTTTCCTGCAAGTTTCACGCGTGTCTTGGAAACTCTGGGCGGCAAACAGGACACACTGACGGCGGAATTCTAGTGCCTCCGCATGAGAACGAAGTCTTCGTTCTGAAGTTCTGCAGCTCACGCAAGAACGTATTGCGCAGAATCCCTCTAATTCCTTCATCGCGGCCGCTATACGCTACTGTCACTGGACTGCCGCCAGCTACGCAAGCACATGTACCTCAAAGCCCTTCTTTGTCAGCGCGGCTGCCCCAGAACGTGCAACATCAACCCTTGTCCACCATCCGTCAAGAAAAGCACCCTGGCCAAACAACTTCACGCCCGAACAAAGTGATTGCTGTTGAACGTGATTTCTCAGCTCGGAACTTTGGTTTGAATGGACTACAATCATCGAATATGGTGGATGACGGTTTCGTCCTTGTCGAGGTCTCAGCGACGTGCAGAAACCATCGTCGGGCACCGCTAAACCGGATAAGGTAAATGCTGCGCCACCGCCCGTACGCCATTGAGGCGTTATTTGTATCTAGACTCGACCCAGAAACGTCTGTGAGTGATATTGAAGATTGGATAGAGCCTTTTTTGGAGGGACGAACACCTGTCTGTTCAAAGATGAAAACTAGATTTCCTTCATACTCTTCTTTTCGCTTGGCTTGTACGAGGCAGTTTTCGCAACGCTAAAAAACCAGAAGTCGTGGCCGGAGGGTAGCATCTTCCACAGTTTTTGGCCGACTTGACTAGGTACGCGTGTTCATAACGAGGAAACAGTAGCGCCCGATAATGGCGTCAGCAGCTTAGCGTTTTCTGCCAAAGCGTGAGGGGCCTTCGTACAAAAGCCGACGAGTTTATGTCTAACTTGATAACAACTAAGCTTGATATTATTTGCATTACAGAAACACGGCTGTGCGATGGGATACCTACCTCAAGCTATTTTACACTAATTACAAAGTATATCAGAAAGAACCGAGACTATCAAACCACTGAATTCAAAAACTTGATAAGTGGTGTTTTAATTGCACTCCGAAGGCATCTCTTTGTTCTCATCGTCGTCCCGACCTAGAATCCTATTCTGAGTGTGTATGGTTGAAATAAAATCTCATGATGGTTTTAACTATCTAGTTGGTAACTACTATTTCCCACCGCTTTTCGATTGATTGGTCTTCGTTGAGCATCTGGAGGCACTTAAGTTTCATTTAGATTTCAACAAGTATAGAGTACAGATTTATGGCGATTTTAACCTTCCAGGAGTAGACTGGACACTTGGTCATGTAAAGAGCAACAACCTGATAACAGGCTATTAGGCCACATGCTTGTTGGAGTTTATGAACTTTTGTGGGTTGAATCAACTGAACACAACTGTGAACACCGCTGGAAATACCCTGGATGTTGTTTTATCTAACGTGTCTGTTGACTATGTAACTCCTTCTTTGAGTTCCAATGGTACAAATGGATCTGTTTCACACACCTTTCGCAGTTGAGCTCTTTCTTCCTCGTAGAAGAAGCCAGTTTCGAATCCATTCACTACATATCTACTATCATAAAGGCGATTACCTGAACATGTACAAATACTTCCGAAACTTTGACTGGAGTGAACTTATTGTCATAAATGATGTTGAGCTGGTGACGAAGACGTTTTCGTCCATAGTTAAAAACGCAATTGATGCATTTTACCCTGCGCATTTCCAAGCCTTCAATTCACCCTGAATGGTTCTCCAAATGAGTATAAAACCTACATTTGCAAAAAAGACCATTTTCATAGGCTCTTCAAAAGTACTGGTTTGACTCTATTTTATACTGAGTTTAGCATTCACAGGGCTCTAGTTAAAAAGCTGTACGCTAGGGACAAACGCTTGCACCTTGAACAATTGAAGTGTAGCCTAAACCGGTGCCTAAAAACTTTTCTCACTATGCCCAGAAACACACGCGCAACTTAAACCAAGGTCTTTGTCTGCACAGAGATAACAACGTTACTATGTATCTTCACCTTCAGAAGTTGCCAATATTTTTGCTGATTACTTCAGCGGTTGTTATTCACCCTGTCAGCAAAGCATCTCAGCCGTAAGAAATAAAAACCAACAGCCATGATTTCTTTGCGGAAGCAATAAAAAAATTGTTGTTGAAATTGCGGAAGCAATAAAAAGAATTAAAACCGAAGTTATCTATAGGAGCTGATTCTATTCCATCATTTAATTTTTAAGAGATGTAGCGAATTATTTATACCTATTATGTTGCACATCTTCAACCTCTCTCTTATTTCTGGTGTTTTTCTTTCCCTTTGGAAAAAAGCGGTTGTTGTACCAGTTTTGAAAAAGAGGTGACAGCTCTCTGAAAAGCAACTACCGCCCAATATCTTTGCAATCTGGGTTTTCTAAAGTTTTTGAACGGGTTATGTATTCCCGGATTCTTTTTTATTTCCGGCATAACTTTGTAGAGTGTCAGAATGGTTTTTTGAAGGGATGTTCGGTTGAAACAAATCTTTGCTCTTTTCTAAATTACTCTGCCCGTGCTGTTACAAACAGAGGACAAGTTGACTGTATCTTTTTTGACATGTCAAAAGCCTTCGATAAAGTAAACCTTGAATTGTTGTTACAGAAATTATCGTCATATGGTTGTTGCCTAGAGCTATGTAACTGGTTCCGCAGTGTTTTATCATCTCGACAAAACACAGTTCGTGTAGATATCAGTCATTCCGACTACTTCTTTTCCACATCTGCTGTCCCTCAAGGCTCCATCCTTGGCCCGTTGTTGTTTTTGATATTCATCAACGACTTGCCGTCATAGGTTGATAACGCTCAAATATTGTTGTTTGCCGATGACATCAAAGTTTTTTATTAATATTCACTCTTCTATCGACTGCAACGCTCTACAGCATGATGTTTCACAGGTTGCTATATGGTGTACAGCGAATAACTTATCTCTGAATCCATTGAAAACAAAAGTCGTATCTTTCTCAAGGCGTCACACCGCAACAGACTGCGATTATATTTTAGAGGCGATGCCTATCAAACGTCTTTCTGTTATAAAAGTCCTTGGCGTATAACTTGATAAAGTTCTAACGTTTACTGACCACGTGTCATTTGTCGTTGGCAGTGCAACAAGAATGCTTGGTGTTATATCTCGTATTACGAAGCACTTTAATAACCCGGCTTCCTTGGTTCGGTTATTTTGTGCCCTAGTCGAGTCCTTACTTGAATTTGCTTCAGTAGCTTGGAACGCGTTAAATAAAACTCTCAGAGATTGAACATTGAAAATGTACAGAAGAGGTTAATACGCATTGCGTATGATCGATATTCTCAACGTCGCTTTTATTGTGATTATGAATTTCTTCTTAAAAAGGTTTCTGATGACAGTACATGTCCGATAGAGAGAGCGGAACGGGACTTTTTTTATTTATTTATTTTTATTTATTTATACATACACCGGCTGCCATTTGGCAGCCAACGCACGAGAGGGCACACAGGGCAACACAAAAGAAGAAAACCACATAACACGCTAGTAAAAAAAGAAAAATAACTTAGTCTTTTTCATAAGTTAGTAAACGGTGTATCAGATAGTGGCTCGCTTTTTAAGTGATGTTAATTTACATGTTCCCTCCCGACCCACTAGAAATCATTGTACTTTTTACATTAATACTGCCTGTGATCTCTCGCCTTTATCACTCTGTAACTGCTTTTAACCGCATCAACAATGCTGAAGTGGATATATTAAGCAACTCTCGGGTGTTCGCGATGAAAATGAAAGTACTCGTTGCCATTTTTGTAACGTTTTGTATTTCTGCCATGTCTCTGTTATTTTTAATTCCTCACTTATTATGTGTACCAGGAAAATACATTTGTTGTTGTTTTGGGCACTTGAAAATAAATATTTATTATTATTATTATTAATACACTAATTTAAGAAGAACGGTGCTTGGGGTTAAGATGGTATAAAATCCCAGCCTATAAAACCAGTTGCGCTCTTAATTAGCAGAACCAATCACCCATATATGTGATCTAATTTTGAGATGTGGTATATTTCCGGATAAATTAAAGATAACAAGAGTTTCGGTGATTCACAAAGGAGGTGATAACAATGACCTAAATAACTACAGACTAATCTCCGTCGCTTCCCATTTTTCGAAACTCAAGAAGGAGCTATCAATGCACGACTAATACATTTTTTTAAACACAATACTGTTATAGCTGAGCAACAGTACGGCTTTCAGAAGCAAAAATTTTCTGAATGAGGCGCTGCTAGACATAAAAAATTAAATGTTTGACAATTTCGAGCAGAAGTTATACAGTAGGGGTGTTTCTTGTCTCTCAAAAAGCTTCGATTCAATCAAGCATCATATTTGTTTTGGAAAATTGTCCAAATATGAAATTAGGAAATTTCACTTAGTTTGGTAAAAGCTATTTATCGAAGCGTTCACAGTATACTGATAATAATCACGCGAGGTGAAATATGGGTCAAATAGAATACGTGTCCCGCAAGGGTTCATTTCTTGGCCCACTCTTATTTTTCATCTCGAAATGACATTATAAGAATACCTCAAACACAATATATTAATTTTTTATGCTGATGACACGAACGTATTTTTTTCTGGAACAAGCCAGGAGGTACCTGAGCACGAAACAACGCATGGATTGAATGTTATCATTGTGGCTTAGGAGTGAACCAAATTCAATGAAACACGAAAAAAAGTTTTTATATTTCGACAACGAAATAAATGTATTCAGCAGAAAATTCAAATTCAATTTTAAAGCGAAATAATCGAGCATGTTATATCACATAGGTTGTTAGGTGTTCTGTTTCATGAAACTCTAAATTGGTATTTTCTTGGGCAGAAGTAAGAATAGAAATCTCCCACTCTATCGGGATTATCTATAGACTTATATAGTGTGCCGCCTCACTGGGTGAAAAACAACTATATTAGTCCTTAGTTCATTCACGTCTTCACTACAGTCTCCTTGTATAGGGGACCACAGTAAGCTGCAGATATAGAAACCCTGGTACGCATTAAAAAAACGGCCCTGCGCTTGGTCAAAAAATACCCCGAAAGGGTGTCGCTCTGCTCCGCTCTTTAGAAAACACGGAGCATTAGCTATTAAAAATGTTAAAAATAAGACGGTATCTTTATTAATCTATAATCAAATCAAATTAGAACCAACTGTCTTTCTCAGTACGTCCCTCTGGAAAAGATCATCCCTACGATTTTCGGAACACCAGCCATAGAAAGTCAAAAATACGCACAAACTATGGCATACAGAAATAAGATTATGAAATAACTGTACTTCTGAATAACCACGCTGATCGCATGACCATTGTTTTGAGAGGTATGTCTAAACAAGTTTTAAAGAAAAACATAAATGTCTATCAATTGGCCCTTCAAAAATAACATGTTTTTTCAAATTATGTTTTGTGCACATATGTTGTATTTTGTGCAGCATTTCTCTGCGGGCTTAAAGAAATATCTTTGTAGAGATGGCTGGCTGGCTGCACTATCTTCTTGTGTGTGGCCTTTGTTTGCCGTGTTAGTGCAGGCATAAACATTTATGTGCCTCATTGGTGTAGTCCAACGTGGGAAACATGATGGTTTTAGTTCATTGTTTTTTGGTTCGTTGTATACTGAGTTTTGTACCTCTTATGGGATTATATGTTTGATCTTTCATGATCAAGTAGTTTTCGTCCTCTGAGACTTTCAATTTGTCTGGCAGTGGAGAAGGGGGAAGGGGGGGGGCTGTCGCTTTGCAGGCATGCCGATGCCTTTTGTAGCGGCCCCTGAGACGTCTGTATTTCTCGACGGTTGTCTGAATAAACTTTGATTTGATGTAATTTGAATTGAATTGGTTCCCATGAGAAGAGTCGAGTTTCGGTTCCTGGGAGCGGACGTGCTTTTTTGTTATTTTTATAAATGTCACGTTCTGGTAAAATCGAGACCCTGTTGCTTGGTCAAGGTCCGACTGTTCTACACGCCGAAACTTCTAAGTCGATTGCTGAAGAAGCCCACGCGTGCACATAAGGGACTACGCCTGTCAAGCCGGGGTCGCTGTAACCCCCGCGCTTGATCCTGCATTTGAGGCGTCATCGGTACTTGCCAAACCTGTTATTCACTATTCATTCTTATTTTGTTTTGGCAGAGTTAACCGCCATAGACATTTAGTTTCTTCATGTGTTCGCCGCCTCATTCTTTGTCATTAGTGACATTTTGGTGGAGGGCCAGGGTAACGCATGTTCGTGCAGCGTAGCCGTCCGAGGGCACGCAGCGCAAGTCAATCCCGAGATCACCAAGGCCCAACAAAAAGAAGACCGATACCAGATCAAGTCGCCGCACTCCAGGCCAATCCCCGCAATTCGGACTTTTGCCGAAAAAGACCAAGCAGCCCACGACGCCGACGATGGACAACCGTTCGTCGCAGATCCTGGCCGCCGCCACCGTCGTTGACCTACCCATTGCTTCCGAAATCTAACGTCTTTCCACAGGAAAAGATACGAGGACATTGAGGATTGGCTGCAACAAAATGAATGTGTGGCCCGCCATAAGGGGTGGTAAACTGAGAAATGCTTTCGGAAAATGTACTTCTTGCTGGAAGGAACTACGGGGCAATGTCTTGATAACCACGAGTTTTTTTTTTAATTTCGTGGGAGGCGTGTAAGCAAAAACTGAAGATTATCTTTACCTGCCAACACCCACGCGGGAGTGACCAAGACCTGCTTTGAACAGACACCTAAGGCCTGAATGAGAGCATCACTAGCTTCGTCGAGGATGTTCATGGCCTGAGCTTCGCGCTGACTGTCAGACTACCAAGGAGAAGAAGCTGCACCGGCTGATGAGGGTCGTGAAGAGCGAGATGTTTTAGCGGTCTCTTTCGCAACATCCCGACAAGAGTCGACGAGTTCGTCACGGAGGCGGCCAATATAGAACGGGCCCAACTAGCACGTGCAAGACACAAGCAGAGACTTCCGGCATAGCTGCCCTTTCGTTCTCTAGCGGCCACACCCCGGGCATTAGAGAGATCATCAGGGACGTCGTCGTGTCGATCGTGTGATGGTGCGTACCGGCAGATCGAAGTTGACGAACGGGACCGGAAGAAAACTGCTGGCGAACTTCCAGCGTGTCATCAACGCCGTGCTAGAAGGCTTAAACTTTCAGTGTTGTCTTGTTTACCTCAACAACTTAGTGGTGGTCGCCGAAAACTTTGACTAGCACTCACGTTAACTCCCTACCATAATTCAAGCCATCAAGGCCCCATGACTAAATCGGAAGCCAACGAAATGACGGTTTGCTTATGATAAACACAAGCCCTTAGGCCACGCCGTGAGCAGCAAGATTGATCGTCCAGACGCCGAGACGACGCATGTCATAGCCGCTTTTTCTTCTCCGCCGTCAGACCCTAAGGCCGTTAAAAGGCTCCTAGGACTTTCTGCCGAATGCAGACGCTTCGTTCGAGATTTTAGAAAGCTTACTTTGAAACAGGCTATACATACAAAAGGCGACATGAAATGTCAGCTGACAGAGCTGCACCAGTGGGAGTCAGGAGATATTAAACAGAAACTTCAAGCACCTCCCGTCCTTGGATAATTCTACCAACAAGCACAAAGAGAAATTCACATGGACGAAAGTAACACGGGGCTTGGCGCGGCGTTGGTCCAAACACAAGCGAGAACACAGCTGGTAATATCTAATGCAAGCTGCACACTATCCAAAGCACAGGGTAATTACTCTAGGAAGGAGAAATCAAACTTACCATCGTCCGGGCCATAACCAAGTTTTGGCCCGTACTTGTACGCAAGTTCTTTCCGAGTGGTTACGTACCACCAATCGCCCTCGTGGCTCGCGAATCTGAGGGACGCCTCTTAACGCCTCGCCTTGTGGAGTTTACGATTTGAGGTGTTTGACATGACCGATATCTACAAGTCCAGCCAAAAGCGCACTTATGCCGATTTTCTTATCAAAGGCCGCCGTTGAGGCCGGCCTTTGACGACGACCTCAGATACGACGACCTCAGATAGATGATGCTAAACTGCGAGGACTCATCGAACACCTGGGGGAACAAGGAAGTGTATTCTCTGCGTTTTCATACAAACACTGTCAACCTTCTCTAACCGATTGTTGCTACCGAGCCGTTGTCCCGGACTTGGTGTGTGGCAGGGAGCCTAGCCAGGGCAGGACCCCATCATAACGCAGGAATCGTGAAATACCAAAGAGAAGGAGGGTTGTTTCCTATAACTGTATATTTACATATTTACAGGTTCAACTTGAGAGGACTTGAGAACACACGCTGGCAGCCGCATGCAGCTCCTCTGACAGCCACGCACTTCCCCATATACCAATCAAGAAATCCCCATGGTCAGTGCCTCGACCAAAGTGGACGGCTCATTCTTCCTAACATTCAAACACGCCCCCCCCCCCCCATCTCCATCACACACCGCCACTTCCGTCACGCACACCGATGGGCCAGACGTCCTTGGTGACTGGGCCGCCAGCCAATCTTGGCGGTCCACGGCGACATCGAAGTTCAGATAGAGGAAGAGAGATGTTTCTCCCTAATTTCCGGCGACGCGTCTTTTGAGCGGTAAGAAAATAATCTCATAAACGCTCGGAGGTGGGGAACGGGCCAGAGCCTCTTTCCTTGGCCAGGAGCGTCCCAAGGCTTTTGTGGCGACGAGGGGCCGGGTGTTAATTGTGTTCCTTGTTGACACTTCATCGGTCAACTTGGTAATTCCTTTCTGAAAAACACGTCGTCCCTCTGCACGAGGGAACATTAGCGAACCCATGCTGCATCTTGCCAAGCTTCCGCGCACAGCTGACTTGGACACAGCTGACCGCAGCCCAGCTAATTTGGGCACAGATCAATGGGGCACAGATCAAAGGGGCACAGCTGACTGGAGCCACGTGGCGACGACACTGCTGGCCGTGCACCTCTGGCGGTCGAACTGGACGGGCGAAATATTTTCTCCTGGGTCCTTTCACGACACTTCTTTCACCACCAGGAGGAGCGTCCGGAAGGGAAGCAGCCCGCACTGGTCACTTGAAAGACGCGGACTCAAGGCTGGGTTGGCGAATGAAGTCCAGGCTGGGTTCCATTCTGGAAATTGGCAGGAACAAAAAAACAACAAGCCAAGCTCCACGCAGGCACACGCTAAGCCTCCGATCTCTTCAATCCACCAGTGAAAAGTGATCAATCAAAATGCTCTCGCGAAATTTCTGTGCTATTTCCTCAAAGAAAGAAGCACACGAAACAACGAACAATGTTTTTCTTTCGACAGGTTGGTCTAGTGAAAAAAACATCGCAGGCTAATTAAAGTCCGCTAGCGCCCGACCTAAAATAATACAGACTCCCTTGAACAGAAAACCACATTACGAACCGTGACGTATCTCAAATAGGGCATATTCTGATTAAAATCAAGGCGCCCTTCATAAAGCAAACTATACCGAGGTTAAAACCGCTTTGAATTAACTTTACCACCAACACAAAAAGCTAAAGCCAATCAAAATGCAAAAAAAATAACTTTCTATAAAAAATAAAACTTAATAACATCGCTGAATAATATAGTCGACCTCATTACCACAAGAAAAACAAGTTCATCCTTCCCTTCTTTTTCGAAAGTCCCTCTTCAATTCTAATCCACGCCCAGCTTGTTTCCTGGCCTCACTTCAACTGTTCAAGTTCTTCTCCTTGGACTTGAGGGCAGGCATGAAGTTGCTGTACCAGAGATTTCCCTTGGTCTCCACGTCTGACGTGATGCCAGGCGCTGTGGTGTGCCTCTATTTTGGACCTCGTTGGTTCGTCCCTGGCTGATTGTTTCCTCCGCCATGCTTCTTGTTCGCACTTGAGCTGGTGGTTTGTTGCTCTGCTGGGATGGAGATCATGAAGTTTTCTCTCCCTCTCATCCTCGAAGGCCGCTTCCACTTTTTCAAACGGTGCTAGTCGCGCTTTCCTCTACGCTCTTTGCAGGAAGCGCCTTTGACAGATCATACAACACTAATTCGGCGCTGCCTCTTTCTCTTGAGTTTCGGTTGCGTGTTCATTACGGCATCCGAGTTCTCAGTCTCAGATTTACCATTCCGCGAACACGACGATGTCCTCGGGTGCATTTGTGAGGGAATATTCTTTGTCCCGCCCCAGCTCCTTCGTATCCCGGCGGGTCTCATCCTCGCGTAGCCGCCACCTGTAGCAGGTTTCTCGGCATGTCCGACTGGGGGTCTTCTGTCCTACAACCTTGATAATGACCCGCTGCCGGACGCGCACTGGTCGATGTTCTCCTTGCACTTAAATCCATAAGTGGCATAAAGTATGGGTTCCGCAACCGTACCAGGCAGGACTTCTCCGGCATGTTTTTCCGTCTTGGAGTCGCCTTTCGTCCTCGAGGAGGCCGCCGCCGGACGCCCGAATAGCCATTTATTTTTTCTATCCCAGCTGGGGCGTTGGGTGGGTCTTCTGCGGAATGGAGTTGGTTTGGAGTGGAACAGCCTTGGTCGCTTCGGAAGAAACACGCTGGTTTCGGGTCACCTCGGTGTCCCCAGCTTCAGTTATCTTCTTTTCCAGACGCACCACTTCTCTCGCTCCTCCACATCACGTTCATCATCCCACAGCTGACACCAGCTGTCGCGACCGAGCGGTTGTCTGGAACTTGGCTTGCGGCCTGGAGCCGAGCCATTTGCAGGACATCATCAGGACGCAGGAGTGGGGAAGGGCCTGGGAGCAGGGAGGGTGTCTTTTATAACTATATTGCTTTACATATTAACAGATTCATCTTGAGCGCACTTGTAAACACAAGCTAGCAGCCACCTCTAGTTAATTTTTAAGCGTCGCATTTCCCCATATGTCTAGAGAAGGAGTGCCCATGGTCAATGCCTCAACCAAAACAGTGGGGCCACTGTTCTTAATATTTCCGCGCGTGCAGCTAACCATGTACGCATAGCACTCGTGGTCTCAACGGTAATCAGGCTTTTCTTCCGCGCAGGAAGCTAATATTAAATGCCTGGCTGTTGGTACAGATTTCGGTCGACTCTAATGTGATTTTCTGCGATCTCTGAGATCCGTGTTGCTGATTCAAGGTTAGAATGTTCTAAGCGCCAAACCTTCTATGCTGATTGTTAAACAAGCCCACGCGTGTACAAAAGGGGCTCCGCGTGCCATGCCAACGGTCAGTCTCGCCTCAGCGTCCGATGCTGCTATTACGCAAAATTTCGACGCCCCCGACGCTCTGTTGGTATTTTTTGCTTAATTTTTTTGCACTGAGTTTCGCCCCATAAAAAAGTTTCAGTTTCCTTAAGTTATTCACTGTTTCCTCACCTCTCCTTTTGGCGGACTTTTGGTGTAGCTGCTGAGGGTATCGCATGTCCCTGCAGCCTACCCCTCCAAGGTTCCGCACTGCTAGCCCGATACCAAGCTCACGAAAACCCCTCGAAAACACTACCAAGACCCGATCAAGTCGCCGCAACCAAGCGCTACCCCCGGAATTTGGCGCCCTTTGCCCAAGCCAATCAGTCAACAACCCGGGTGATAAATGTCCAGTCGGTGCACTCCGAGACAGCTCCACCGTCGACTACTTGCCTGTAGCCGAGCAAACCCCGGCGACCTTCCATGGCCAGGCCTACGAGGATGTGGAGGACTGGCTTCGTCACGATGAACGCGTAGACTCGCCTTTATAGATGTACCAAAAAGCAGCGCTTTCAAAACATATACTTCCCTTTGTAAGTCACCGCTAGGCAGTAGTTCGAGAACCACGAGGTTTTACTTATGTCGTGGGACACCTGTATAGCCGGCCTGAAGAACACATTAACGAAACGGCAGCATAGACAGCGGGTCGAAGACCTTCTCCAGGCAAGTGCTCAATGACCAAACGATAGCATTACCAGCATCGTGGAGGATGTCCTGCGCCATGAGTGCCCATGCTGAACCTCAGGCCAGGACGAGATGCTGAGTGCCCTCATAAGAGGCGTGAAGGGGGAAATCTTCGGCGGCCTTGTTAGACAAACCCAACAACTATTTACGACTTTGTAGTAAAAGCCGCAAATATTCAGCGTGCACTGTCGGCCCCGGTCAAGCCACTACCACCTACTCGTCGGTTCCTCTGAGCGCGTCAACTGTCGCATAACCACGGCTTGACATGGACATCGTAATCATGGACAACATTCGGCAGATGATCCGCGGACATTGCTCGGGGAAGAGCCTCTGAGCGCTCCCACCCACCGCTGACCGGAGCAGCTTCTCTCTCCATCGCCGAAGCCGTGCGGGAAGATGTCCAGAGAGCCGTATCCAACAATTGTCGTGGCAGCCCCCGAGGAACCCAACGCTGACCTTAAGCCGCAGTGGCCCGACGGCCACCACCTCCTGCTCCAGCCTATGTCGAGCCACCCCGACTTCAGTCTCCCGCGCCGCAGCACAGCCGACACCACGACGACCAGGTTCAGTACGCCTGCCAGTAACCCCGCGCTCCCCGAACGACCGACGTTAGGCGCTGCGCCCCGACTGACGCCCTCCGTGCTTCCTCTGCGGGGAAGCAGACTACACCTACAGCCAATGCCCTGCACCAGGCCTCTCGGGCTGCTTGGGTTCCACCCAAACGATCTGCGCCTCCACGTTATGGTGAACGCCCTCGGGAAATCGACGAGTACCTGCGACGACCTCGCTCCCCATGACCCGCGTTTTAGTGAGGGTTCCGGGTTTCCGTCTCGCCATGACGTTCCGGTTTTGACAAAGCAGCAACCCCGACGTAAAGGCCTATTGCCCCTCGCTCCTCGCCGAGGAAACTAGGCGCGGAAGCCCATAGAGGTGGAGATGCCCGTAATGACCGACGCCAAGTTCCTCCACGAACGTCCGGAGAGCCTCCACTCAAATGCCGCCAGAGGACCGAATACGACGCTCCTGCAACATTAAAGAATAACCAAAACGCCGTTTTCGACGGCACGACGCGTCGGCACTCGTCGGCACAGGAGCAGGCTACTCTGGTCCTGGTGGGAGGTTCTCCCAACGCCTTCAGTAAGTGACGACGCCTTGGATGGCCCACAGATACGGACTGCGGGTCGACATCTTATCACACCAGTCGGAAGATGCACTGCTTTTGTTGTGATTCATGGCCAAACGTGTCCGGTAAAGTTTGTCGTTCTACGAGACTGTGCGAGAGGCGTCAAAATCGAAATGACCTTTGTGTGCTAGTATGGCGCCCTCATCGATTTGGAAGCCAAAAGTTTGAGGCTGTGGAAGCCACGAGCGTAATGCGCTAGGATAATAAAAATACGGCAACCACGTCAGCTAGAGAGCGTGTACTCTCCAACAGCGTGAACTTGCTTGCACCACGCTCGGGTGTACTTGTCACTGTCGGGACAGAAAATCGCGTCTGCCGAGAAGCTCTGCTGGAAGGTAGAGTCCAACTGCTACCAGGGAAGAGGGATCGGCGTCGAATGATGAATCGCATAGCGCCAAAACGGAAACTGTCTAGCAGTCGTAACAAATGTCCGGCAAAAGGCTCAGCACCTTACGAAATGCACCGCTGTGGGACACGCCGAGGAACTCCCCGGACTCAGCCGCAATTGCTGAAATATCAGAAGAACTCTCTTTGCAGCCACACAAGAGAATGCAGATTTCACAGTTTCCGCATCTATCTAACCCTGCTCTGCCACACAACGACGACAGCTCAGTGACCTTCTCGTCGAGTCCAATGAGTGATTCTCCACGTCCTCCAAGGTAGGCCATACGACGGTCGCAAAACATCGAAATGTTACTGATGACGACACGCTTCCTGTTCACCAATCGCCGTACCAAGTCTCTGCGATAGAGAGAGAAGTCATCAAGGACTCAGGTCTCAAGCACACGACGACGACATTATCCAGCCCTCCAAACAGTCCGTGGGCTGCACCGGTAGTCCTGGAAAAAAAGAAAGATAGGGCTTTTCGGTTCCGCGTTAACTGTCGTCGACTGAACGCCGTAAATAGCTTAATGTCAGCCCGCTTCCACGCTTTGACGACACTCGGTAGACCGGCTGTACCACGCCCGTAACTTTTTGTTGATGGATCTGAAGAGTTGGTACTACATATCAAGTTTGACGATCGGGATCATGAGAAGACCGCCTTCGTCACGCCGGATAAAGAGTGTACAAATTTAAATTGATGCCGTTTATGACTGTGGACAGCACTACGTCTTTTCCAGTGCGTAATAGACACTGTCCTTTAGGGTTTGAAATGGCAAAGCTGTCTCGACTACCTCGACGACGTCGTGGTATTCGCAAGCAAATTGGACGAGCACCTGAGAGGTCTGCGAGCCATGCTACAAGCTGTCGAGAATTCTGGACTGGCAATAACGCCGTCGGTTTGTGTCGGTTTCAATTTATGCAAGCTCCGAATTCCGGGGCCATGTCGTCATTGCTCAGGGTGTAAGTCCTGACCCTGCAAAGATATCCGCTATCACCATATTTCGGAAGCCATCAGACAAGAAAAGACGTACGATGATATATTGGGCTGTGCGCTTACTGCAAAAAGTTTCGTCAAGCGATTTTCCAAGAATGTCTTCGCACCTTTCACGCATCTAACCAGAGACAAAGTGAACTTGCAGTAGTGGGAGGAGCAAGAACAAGCGTTCAACAAACTGAAAGAAAAACTTCATTCGCTCCCCTGTCCCCAGACCATTCGATCCATCGGCGTAAACGGAAGTTCACACAGACGACAGCAACACCGGACCCGGTGTGGTACTCGTCCAAAGACAAGACGGAGTAGAGAGGGTGATAGCTAACGCAAGCCGGACACTGTCCAAAGCAGAGCTAAATAACCCAGCGACCGACATGGAATGTCTTGCTTTCGTCTGGTCGTTGGACCCAATTGCGCCCGTACCCGTATGGGGTCCCGTTCCGCGTTGTCACATTCCGCCACGCTCTCTCTTGGTTCGCCAAGTTCGAGGACTCGTGAGGACGCCTCGGTCGCTGGAGTTGTCGACTGCGAGAATTCGACGCAACCATTATGCATAAATCTGGCCGCAAGAAAAATGACGCCAACTGTTTTTCTAATGGCCCTGCCGAATCTGCTCCAGAGAGCACTTACGACGACGATGACGCCCATTTTCACGGCGCAGTTACAGATGCTGGCATGGTAGCACTTCAACAATGCGACCGGATCTTCGCACCATGATCGTCCACCTCGAAGTTCAAAGAAGTTCAGTTCCGCAAGTCTTGGTCCGAAACTTTTTAAGCTTCGTTCTGCGGCGAGGCATGATCTTTAAGAAACGCTTCGGAACCAAAAACTCTGCATAGCAGATGGAAGTTCCTGCCAACATGCGATAAGAAATGTTTCAAGCATGCCACAACGACCGGATGGCTAGACACCTCTGGCTACAGCAGAACGCACCCCGGACTTGTGACAAGTACAACTGGACGAGACTCTCGAAAACCGTCCATCTGTACACACGGTCGTGCAATGAGTGCCACCGACGTAAGAAGCCTCCGACATATAGCCAGCAGGACTTCTGCAGCCAATATCTGCACCGACTACGCTCTTTCAGCAGGTCAGAATTGATTTAGTTGGGCGTTCCCAACATGAATGCAAGGAAACCGGTGGATTATAGTTGGACTGAATATTTTACACAATATGCCAGAGACGAAAGCCCTTCCATCGGGAACAACGGTTGAAGTCACCAAGTTTCTTGTCAAGTCCATTCTCCTCCAACGCGGCGCACCTGAAGTGATCATCACAGATCAAGATCAAGGCACAGCTGACTGAAGAGATTAATCGGCTCAGTCACACCAGCCATCGCCCAACCATCGCTTATCATCCGGAAACAAACGGGCTAACGGAGCTGCTCAACAAGCCAATCATCGACATGATCTCTATTTACGTCTACGTAATGCGCAAGACGTGGGACGAGGTGTTGCCGCACGTTACGTTCGCGTGCAACACAGCGGTTTAAGAAAACACGAGAATGATACCGTTCAAACTGTACACGGCCGGACTGGTTACCATGGTGCTGGACACCATGCTGCCTCACGCACCAACCGACGATGGCAACGATGACGCTCAACTGATCTCTCAGCGCGCGGAGGAAGCTCGTCAACTGGCAAGAATCAAGATTCAAGACCAACAGCGAGTCAACGCACGCCAAATAACCTTCCAGTGCCGGGACGTCCACTTTCGACCAGGATACAGGGTTTGGATTTGAAAACCGATACAGCTCTGTGGTCTCAACGAAAAGCTTTTAAAACCTTATTTCATACCCTCCAAGATCATCCGACGCCTCGGCGATCTTAACTACAGAAGCTCTTTCAACGAAACGCGCCCATCTGCGAGTCGCCTGCCACGCCCCTAGGTAGTGCACGTCGTCCGGCTCAAGCCGTTTTGCGAACGACAGAAATTTGGACTCCCGTCAAAGCGGAAACTGTGAACCGTGGTTTGCGATTCTCCTATCCTTTTGTTGAGGATTTGTGTTTTCATCTCGTGATATATCGGTCCAATGCACATTTTTTAAAGGCGGGAATAATGCGCAGCACCAAGCTTATCGCGATTGCCTTCCACACGGAAAGCCAAGGTTCGATGCATGGCTCCGGGTACACATGTTCGTTGAATCCAATGGGATGTCCTGCTAAATTCCAGAGCCGTGTTGCTGATTCGAGGTTAGAATTTGCTACGCGCCGAACCTTCTACGCCAATGGGCTTAGAAGCCCACGCTTATACAAAGGGGGCTCCACGTGGGAAGCCGCGGTCAGTCTGGCCCCAAAGCCTGATTCTGCTGTTACGCCAACTTCGATGCCCGCGACAATCCTGTTTTTTTTTCTTCTGTTTTTTTTTTTCGAGCAAGTTTGCCTAATTAATTGTTACAGTTTCTTCAGTTGTTGTTTGTTTCATCGACTCTGCATTCGTGACGATATCCAGGCACACACCTCACCTCCTCCTCCACCTACCCCCTTCCGTCACACACACCGATTGACCAGACGTATTTTGTCACTGTGTCGCCAGTCAATCTTGTCGGTCCATGGCGGCACTGAAGACAAAAGGATTATTCTCCCAAAATGCAGGAGTCTTGGTTTCCGTGCAGTGGGAAAATAACCCATAAACTCTCGGAGCTGGGAACGGGCCAGAGACCCATCTTTGTACATGAGCGTCCCAAAACTGTCAAAGTGATGGGGGCCGGGTGGTAATTACGTCCTGTGTCGACACTTTATCTGTCAACTCGATAAGTTTCCGTTGGAGGCCATGTCGTCTTTTTGTAAGATAGGAACTTGGCGACCACATGGCACCTCTCGCCTTGCTTCTTGGCACAGCTGACCTTAGGCACCTGGCGACGTCACTCCAGGTCGTGCACCTGTGGTTGTCGGGCAGGACTGGCGAAAAGTTTCACCCAGGGCTTTTCGCAACACCGACAAGGTGTGCCGTAGGAAAAAAATTAGTGACAGCAAGAAAGGACCTGTTAGTGGTTCCTTCCTGTCATTGAAAAACAAAATATTTCAAGCCTGCCACAATAACTTTACCGCAGGACACCTTTGCTGCCGCAAGTCTTTTACCAGGATACGCGATAAGTTCTACTGGCCCTAGCTTGCGGAGTCAGTTCGTCACAATAAGACTTGCACGACTTATTCAGCCTATTGCGGCGCCATCTGCCTCATTTAAAAAAAATCGTAATGGATTTACTTGGAGCGTTCCCACCATCCACGAAAGAAAACTGATGGATGATCGTGACGACTGATTATCTCTCATGGAGCTCCGAGGACAAAAAAATCATTCCATCAGGTACTGCAGTTGAATTCGACAAGTTCTTCATCAAGTTAATCGTCATCCGGCACGGCGCCCCAGAAGTCCTCAATAGTGCCCGTAAATTATTGTTCTGATCCTGCTGACGCAAAATATCAATGGTCTCAGTAGCATCAGACACCGTGGAACTGGAACCACCGTGTACCATCCGTAAGCAAATGGACTAACTAAACTGGTACAAAATTTATCGTCGATATAACCTTCACGTATGTGGACGTAGGACACAAGACGTGGGACGAGGTGTTACCCGACGTAACGTTTATTTACCAATACGGTGGTGCAAGAGACATCAGGAGTGACACTGTTTCAACTGGTGCTTTGCGGAAAGGTGATGGCGATGCTCAAATCGATGCCTCCACACGAACCTGGTCACGATGGTAGCGAAAACGCCCACGTTAATGCTATACGGGCAGAAGAGGTCCGACAGCTCGCCAGACTTTTGATTCAGGACACGGCCTGTAAATGATATCCGCAATAACCTTTGTCTGATCGGCGTTGGGTTCAAGTCCGGAGACCATGCGTGGGTCTGGACCCCAATACGATGACGCGGTCTAATCGAAAAACTCCTCAATCACTACTTTGGACCCTACAAAGTTCTCCGGTGCATTGAATATTTAAAATATGCGGTGAACGCGTCGGAACAAGAGCATCATCGCGCCGCCAACCACGACCTGAGGTCATCCACATAATGCGCCTCGAGTCGCGCTACGCTCGATGGGACTGTAAGCTGATATCCCGTACTACGGTCAATATTACCGTTGTTTTACCAACCTCCGTAGTTTCGTCAATTTTTAGTCTAGGTTAGTTTTTTTTCTGTTTTGCATATTTCATCGAGACGGTGCTCTTCTTAAAGGGTTAGAGTAATGCCACACGCGTCTCAAAGCAAACGGGTCTGTGGCCGAACGGTTGTTGTGCATTGCTGTCACGAGAAGGGCCGGAGTTTGTTTCCTGGGAACGGACGTGCCTTTTTATAAATTATGTCGATGTCGCCTTCTGGTTAATTCGAGAACCATCTTCCTTGTTCGAGGTCCGCATGTTCTACAGGCCAAACCTTCTACGCCAATTGTTCCAGAAGCCCACACATTCGCATAGGGGGCTCCGCGTGTTCAGTCGAAGTCAATCTTTCGCCGGCACTCGATCTTGTAATTAATCCGGCTTCGACGCCTGCGACACCTGTTATTCGGTATTCATGTTTGTTCAGCGACGATACACAACGAAGGAGGGTAGGGCCAAATCGGGCAAATCACAGTGCAGCAGGCGGGGCTTCTTCTCTCTCTCTCGCCCATATCGGTGACCAATGACGGCATGGGCATTGGCCAGTGACCAATCTGAGCTCGCCGAGGTCTCGCCCACGAGTAACGTATACGATATAGGTGTGAAGCAAAGATGGCAGAATTAAATT
This sequence comes from Ixodes ricinus, assembly GCA_037355805.1. Classification (NCBI taxonomy): domain Eukaryota; kingdom Metazoa; phylum Arthropoda; class Arachnida; order Ixodida; family Ixodidae; genus Ixodes; species Ixodes ricinus. Next base: position 21,264 of record JAZHYW010052368.1, read on the forward strand.
AAAACTTTAATTAAATTACATTACTAATTACTCTCCTAAAAACTGAAAAAATGTAATTAAATTACATGACAAATTACCACCAAATAAAAAGGTATTATATTACATTTTTTCCCAATGTAATGAAATTACTTCAATTTCATTTTCAATAAACTCGAAGCAGTCATTCATCCTCATTGTATTTACAGTATATGCACCAAGACTCAGATGTTACAGTTTACACCACAACAGCCCTAATGCGCCTTAAAGTGAACCAGACTGAACACTTGTTTTACTGTCGCACACAACATTTAAGTTTAACATGATGAGCTTCTTTAGATGTGCCTCACATACAGTCGACTCACCGGTTTCGCTGTTCATTTAACGGGGAAGGTTGCCACAATTTAATGAAGACGTAAGTCATCACTGGACCATCATTCGTTGTTGGTTCTACAATCAGTATTGTATTCAAGTTCAATCATTTGCTTATTTATTATTAGCTCCGCAACCTCATGAACTGGCTATATGATTTTAGAAATCACATCTTCAAATGGAAACTGAAGCTGTTCTGGCTACCTTGCGATTGGACGCGATGCCCAAACGAGCGACTCTGCGCTTGGCGGCGCAAATATCTTAGTATGATGTTACGACTGGGCGAATATTTTCGTGTTTCTTCGCATTTAGTTTCACCTTCGGGGAAAACGAACGTGCTATTCACATTCCCGAGATTAAAACAATCTAAAATTTACCTCTAAATCGGTTGTCTAAACAAGTGTTTCAGCTTCCCTGATACCACGGGCGGTACTATTTTTGGTAGCCATTTTTATCCGGCATGTTACTGAACCCTATAAATATATATGAAAAGGAAGCTACAATGCACAAGCCACATTCAACGTTTAATGTAATTTGGTTCCCTAGGTCAAACTTTTTACGTGATAGAAGCATTTAGCCAAGGTTAGAAAATTATTAATTTAACATCATATGCTGAATATATAAAATATGCAATCCAAATTGAACGGTCAATCAGTTTTAACTGGAATTTCGAGTGAATAAAAAACGAAGAAATGAGTTCCAGAATTTGTAACTGCAAGCATGAAACGTGCAGGAATTTGATGGGATTTCGTGCAGGGGTCTGGGCACCGGGCTATATAAGAAACAGAGGCGAAGTCCTGAATTTAGGTGACGGGTTTCATAGACTGCACCTCCCTATCAGTGGCCACTAGGCCACCTCACACCACTGTTATTACAAAGATACATTAATATTTTCTCTACAGTTACTTCCTTTGGTTTTCCCCCATCATTGATGGAAACAAAGAAATGTTTCAAAGTTAGATTTTTCTTACGCTTCTCAATAAATTGAATATTTCTTTATTATTCGTCGTGCTTTAATTGGTTAACAACTCCATCATTGGTTCAGCTGCTTTACAAGTATAAAAGCATCAAAACGCAAACAACATTGCTTTAATGTTAACTCTTTAAAAAATGCACAGCAGCAATAGACCCGCAACTTAAGATACATTACTTAAAAAATAGTATTTCTTATTATAGTGTTTATGATGAACTTAAGTATTTCAGAAGGCAACAGTACTGCCTTCAAAAATAAATAGATGCGGAAGTAGGACAACATGCATTTTACTGTTGTTTTAATCACCCGAATTCTCCTAACTAAAATTTCCAAAAATTAAAATTAATAGATTGATGATAGACTGAAGTATTTATTGAAATTGTGGGACGTTAAATGCATCGATTGCTTTCTCCTACTCTTGCCACGTCATGGGGCCCCTCAAACATTCAACTAGCATTAAAGGGAAACCGACGTAATATTTATACTCGCCGAGACCTTTATTGGGATATAAATCATGAGTACCGAGCACCCAATTTGCAGCTCGAAATTCGGTTTCTTTCCCCTGAAAACAGCCCTTCGAAAATTGGCCGGTTTCAGTCGCGCTCACTCTTTTCTATTGTCACTTGGCATTCAAACTATGTGTTGCACCAAATATACTCAAATTCGTGGTCTCCGAATTTGAGTAAACCGAATTTTCGTGGTCTCCGAAAAGCTGCTAATACATTTATCGAAAAAAAAAAGAATTGCTGCACAGATTACAGAAAGTAAATGCGCATGTTTTTTTTTTCAATATGGTAACTTACCGCGGGTTGGACGACGTGATGGCGGTTCACGACGGGCGGACATTGCAACGGACGTGGCGCCGCTACCTCGGAACTGTCGTTCGTGGCACCCGCCAATCGATTTTTACGCGCAGAGCTTCAAGCTGGAGGATGTGCGCGAAACATTTGCGCCTTAAAACAGTACGCGTAGCTCCTTCCAACTGATCCTCTGCGTTACTCACTGAAAACGCGAAGAAGAAAGCTCCAGGTTGCGTGTAGCCACGTTGATTCCAGACATCCGCTTTCGTGCTCGTGTTTCGGTTGTTTTTCAGGAGTTGAGTGCTATGTCTATAATAATAATATAAGCAACTCTTTAGCAAAATATTGATTGTGTAGACTCCGGACATAATTTTAAACCACGGAAAAAATATAAAAATAATAGGACGAATCATTGTCATTTAAGAGCTCTTAATAACAATTTCGATATTTAAGTTCACACCTTTATTTCTACCTTGATTTAAAAAAAATTGTTTTTGTTATCGTATTTGCGTCAAAAACATGTAATTAAAATGGGCCCATACTGCCTCGATTATATCCACAAGTTATACCTAAAACAGCCGGCCTTCCTCTTTAGCTCAACAGTGTCAAATATACAATTATATTAACAGTCGAATAAATAACCTTGTATAAGAGAGAAACATGACGGTAACAAAATAAAAAGAAAATTTGAATCACTTGAATCAATAAACAGTATAAAAATATCAAGCACATGGAAAATTGTCGACCAAAGATGATTACTGGCAAATGCACTCACAAGCCATCAGCGCGGTGACATAACTTGACACTGCGCTCCCCCCCCCCCCCCAAATAACAGAATCTTGGCAAGTAACAACTTCTCAGTGTTTCTGAGGTATTCTAATTTGAGAGTAATGGGAGGACTTTTCACAGAGCTAAACTCCTGCCGAGAAAACAGCCTTTTTTAGTAAGGAAAATGAAACCACAATAAATTTCAACACAAGAATATCTACTCAGAACGTCTCTCACCGTCCAATAGAATAAAAGGTAGGTACAAACAGCGATACAGAGTGCCTTTTTTTCTGTGGATCACTCCCTGGATTGTTGAGAACTTTGACCTACAGTTCGAAATGGTCCAGACTCATCGGAATATGACAAAATGTGGATTGCGTAGGAAGAACACCTTATTTTTGGAATTGCGAGCTCCCAGTGTCCCTTAAACTCCGCGCGAGAGCCGCTGACGGTTTCGCGTGGCTGTGGAATGCTTGAGTGACTCGCAAGGTGTCAAAAAGGAAGCCGTCAAACGTTCAGACTCCACGCGAAACCTCACGCAGCTGTTGCTACTTTGAGAGACAACACCAGACGCTTCTTCAGCTCACAATATTCGCATACTTTTCGTATCACAAGCTGTCGTGTGGTATCATTCAGTAGAAGGCAGATGTCGTAAGCAAGAAGGTAACTGACTGGGCAATCAATTGTCGGGAGGTCACGGTAAATGCTGCATTTTTGCATTCTGAGACGTTTGGTGGCAAAGGCGTGATTGTACAGCTCGATGAGGGTATGCTTAGGTAACGACAGTACAACTGCGGGTGCTGCGGCTTGGTCTATGGGATGTTCTGCAGTATAGAGCACTACAACAAATGTTGCACCCTCGTGCCTGTTGTTACTCCTGATGTTGGAACCCTAATGTGGCTTTGTGCGGAATGAATACGTTATGAAACAGCAATTATCATTGATTGTTAGGATAGTGCTAAGATTAGAATCTAGCAGCTGTAGTTTGCTTTAGGCATCCCAATATTAACAACAGTCTATGCTTTAGGCACCCCAATATTAACAACAGTCTAAACTTTATTGACTAGAAGATGGGTGCACACACCAACCTGGTGGAAGGCACCTGAGTTTACGCCAAGAGCTCTCTTCACTCCGGACGGCATGAGAGGTACCATTTTATTGATCGCCTCGCAAACTTTATGTTCTGTAGGATAAACAAGGCTAGCGGAAACAATAAAATATGCAATTGTTTGTCAGGGCTGTCGACACGTTGTTTAGCCCCCACTTCATACAGGGACATTCCCTACAGTGCAGAGGAGGACGAATGTCACAAGAAAGGCGACTGCGGGTGATTCATGCGTCAAGCTCGTCGCCATGCTTCATTGCACAAAACATTATGCTTGCACCGACCACTCGTCAGCTTCTTGTAACATGACGTATGTTCTGGTGCAAGCACAATCAGCTGATTCTGAAAGCCTCCACATTGTATATGCAGATTCGTGCCCATGATTCTGACTTCAGTGTCTGGGTAAGATAACACGGCGTTATCAGGAAGCTAAGCAATGTGATGTGCTTTTTAGCGCCTGCAAACTGGTGCCTCGCATATTCTTTATTAACAAAATACTTTCAAGTGGCTGGCTTATTTAATAGTTTGGATTCAAATGAATCTATTCGTTTTTCATGCAGCCCTGCGTCAGGATCCCGACTGGCGTCATCGCCGTCGGACTTTTAATCCTAGAATTTGTTGCCCCCCCCCCCTTAAGGCACGGATGTTTGTATGCATCGCGAAAGTAACTGAACGTAAGCCGTCATAACATTGATTGGCAGTACGCTTATTAATGCATTACTTGTACGACTCTCAATCGTTGCCTAGATAGTCGAGCGTACTCGAATACTACTGTATGACTGGGAGTTTACCATAAACACGAACCCGCCTCTTTTTTTCGTTTTGCTCATACAGGGTTTGAAGAAGAAACCTTTCCTCTATAGGTTGAGAGTATAGACGTCTTTCACTACTATGTCGCACACCGTAACGCTTCCCGGAAACTAGAGAAGAGGACAGCACAACGCGCTGGAGATGAGCCACGACAATTTCAGGATTCCCGACACTCTACGTTGCGACACATTTATTAAGTCGTAAATTACCGTGCACTACAATGTTCCAGCGCCCTAGATCTGAAGTGCACTCAAGGGCTGGAGCATTGGAGAGACTGCCAGAACATGAGTGTGCTTGGACTCCTCCCGCACCAGGCACCTGTCGAGGCTCGCCGCCATCGCTTTCGTAAAGCAGTAAAGCAAAACAATTCTGGTCGTTGAACACCTTGATGCGTTCATACGATATTTAAAATGACGCCATGGCACTGGGATGCTCTAACCTTCGCTTATCCGCAGGCTTGAAGTTTGTTGGTTTGGAGGACCAAACCAATGAACTCGGCGACCAATCTGTCGACCGCCATGACCGAAAAAAAACGTGTTTTGAGCGAACTTTTGATGTAGCTTACCAACTAGCTTTATATGTCGTACGAAATTTCTTTTACTTTCTCAATCAAATGTAGGTTTGTGTTGATTACAAACTATAAACCCCAAAACCGGCTGCATTTTGAATTTTAGTGAAGTTTCGTGTCAAGCAGCGTCGAAGAATTTCGTCGTCAGAGAAGGAAAGAATGCAATAACGGACAACACGACACATTATAGTTCAGATGTGTTCTATTGTCCGTTATTATATTATTTCTAATGACAGGGCTTTAGCATAATAATGGTACTTACACAGCTCCCCTGCATACTTCCACTTTTTGCAAGTAAATAATTTTAGTGTCAGAGGCCTTATAATTATTTCGCACATGCTCGTGAAGCAGGATATTGAAGTTGCTCGGTTACCTCCTGTGAGACCTTGGATATTTAAATTCCCAGGGTATAAGGAAACCTCAACTACATGCACCAGAACAACAATATAGAGAGTGACGCCTATATTCCCATTTTTATTTTCATAATGTTTATGCCGTGCTATTCTACATTGAGAAATTAATGTTCTGTTTTGTTTCTGTAATACATTTTTCTTTTGCTGCGCACGGGAACGCAGGAGCAACTGGTGAAGACTGCACTGAATGCGGATTTGCGGAACACTGTGGTGATTCCTTCAATGTCCTTGGCCACTCTCGAATACCAACTTTTCTACTATGAACCATCGAAATCAGGGCGACCACTAGGAATCACGTGCGAGTGGATGGAAATTAAATCTGCTGGCGCAGGCGTAAGTGCATTTTCCTTATATTCAGGCAAATGTTTCGGAAGGTTGCAAATATATATTTTGACACTGCTTCTGTGTCGCACATGCAAAGTATTTCAAGCTTATTAAAAAAATATATAATAATATGCTTTACACGCTTTGCGTGTTGAGCCTGAAACTATCAGGCTCGAATGACGTTAAATGAGGAAACAACCGTCCGGGTAATGTAACCAATTAAGTTAAGATGTGTTAATGGACTTTTTATGTATTGGCTTTCTGGGACGTGTTAACATTTCAGTAAAAACGACAGTTAAATGTTAATGCTGAAATACTTTATACAGGTCTAAAAATGCTCACGGCCTAGAAGATATTAATTGTTCAGTTCAAGCATTACACGAAAAAAATAAACGATGAATGTGTCGCTGAACTCTGGCATTTATATAACTACGGATCACGTGGTAAAATGACCTCTATTGGCGTAAGCCACGTCACCACTAGAATCTAGGTGGCATGAAGAAGGTTACCGCGTGAGTGATTATGGCAGCAAACACCAAAATGCCTTACTCATACTAGCATCAACCACATAACGGCGACAGTCTTTGTAGCTCCAGACGCGTCACAACGTTTTTCAAAACACCAGCCACGGGATCACGTAACTTACGTGGCAATGGACATATAACCACGTGGTCTATTGTGGTGTTTTTCCTAGTTTAGTAGAACGGTAGCCGGCTCGATCTGACTGGTGTCCCGCCATATTCGGCTAAATGTAAGACCGCTAAATTTAGCAGGACGCTGTGCGCTAAATATGCAACGAGGGCGTGCACTGTGAGGCAAGGGGCCACAAATCCAAACTTTGCTTCAGTAAATGCATTTAGCACTAACAACGTAGATATTTCCGTTCCCAGCTCTGTTGTGGGTCGACGTGATGACTGCAGCAATCAACTCGTGAAGCTAAAAGGATTTCAAGAGCAAGACAAACAATCATCAGATTTCTGAGAAGTAACTTATGTATTCGTGTAGCTCTCTCTTAATAATCTGTTTAGTTGCGACGGGTACATGTGTGCAATCTTTACTAATGCGAAATTTAAAGCAAAACACAACTTCCTTACCTGTGTTTTTGTTTTTATTTCGCAAAGTTTCGGAGCATCTTTCTTGACCGAGCGTTGCTAGGAGATGATAACTGCAGTGAATTGTTTTGTTGAAAGAAAAGCGTGCCTAGGAATGCGAAAAAAATGTAGTCTCCAAGCGCTGTTGCTCTAAGCGCCTGCGCCGAATTGAGGAGCACCGGTGTCTGCGCGTTTCCGCCTAAGCCGAAGGTAAGGTATCACGGGAAATTGAACTCATGTTCCAGTAGATGCACGGGTCAAATAGGTGATGTAAAGAGTCAAGGTCTGTATTGTCAGCTCCATATAAGCAAAAGTAAAAATACTCCATTTTTCGTCAACTGTGAGCGCAGCCGATGCTACCATCCCATAGGGTAACTCAAGGAGCGCCAACTGTGCTTCGCTATGGCGTTCAATAACTGCGTACGTTTGCTCTCAGCGACTAAACCAATGACACACGGGAGATGCGCCTCAATTTTTCTTCATGACTATTGATTTATCCGGGGGTATCAAGCTCCTCGAAGACAAGGAGCGCCGTGGTTATGCACTTTTAAATCTTGTGTTGAAAAATAATTAACTAGTCTGTCCCTGTTTCAAACTTGGTTACTTCACCCGTGCGCCCAACTCCAGTTAATCTCGCCATACAGGTAGGGTGTGACCACCCGTCTCATGCAACTCGCGGGATTGTCCCGCATTGAGGGCGTCGTCCGCGTCCCGCGAGAAATTCCCAAATCTTCAAAATGTCCCACAATTCATACTGTATTAAGATTCACTCTGCAACTTATGGTGCTGCCGAACAATGGTCAACGGGGAAGCGCGGAGGTCGCTGGTGAATCGTGTGAATCTGCAATAGTACACCATTTTCTATCCAAGCATTGCGGGAAGCGACCGTATTTCTTAAAGGAGAACCGACGCGCATGCTCTGTTGTGCCTCTCCCCTTGGTGGCAAAATATTCCTAAGAAAGGGTGCTCGCCAAAAGTTTCCAATATAAAATATTGTAATTATTTTCAAGTCGCTCTGTCAATGCGAAAGGGTTGCTGGGGATCTTTGTTTTTGAGAACACAGCCACTACGAGGCAAAAAGCGTGCAACTCGCAACGGTCGAAAAATAACATATTGTTAAAACTTTCTGTAGCACTATGTTGATAAAAGTAAGCGCTGACAGAAAACAATAACCCGAAAATGATTTAATGTTTTTTTTTTTATTTTGTGTGATGCATTGCGTGTCTGCGCAGTCCTTTTTTTTGTTTTCAACTTTCGACATATTTAATAAAATATTTGCCATAAGATATATATTAGTTGTAGTGAAAATTAATTGAGCTTAATTGCTGCAATACAATTAGCAGGTGTATGAAAAGCACATGCTATTAAAATGTATTAACAAAGCCTCGGCTCGTGGTGTGTGTGTTGACACCACTTCCCCCCCCCCCTCCCCCCACCCCGCCTCTCGTGCCCCGCATTTCGCTACCGGGAAGGTGGTCACCTGCTATACAGGCCGGTTTAACAAACAAGCTAAACTCTTCAAAAACAGCCATATTGGTTTGCAATTTATTTTCGATAATCAAGACAACTCCTTTTCCGGGGGACAGGAATGTAGTAAGGAAGTTGCTCACATTATGCAACTCAGCAACATAATCCTGCTTCCAGTACACCTTCCTCCATCGGAATTGTGACGAAGGCTTCTGTTTTAACAAATACAATAGTACCGGGTATTTGTGACAAACCTGAACACGACTTTTCGCACCGCAAAAAATAAACGCTAGACATTGCGTTGAGCGCCAATCCCGTCAAAACTTGGCGCTGCCGTTCGAGCCAGGTGTCACAGGAAGGCGGTAGGCCTCCCGAGTGACGATGTGAAAGAAAGGGACCGCTGACCGAGCGATAGGGCCACGCTCTGGTGGAGAGTCTTACCAATGAAGAGAGACGGAGGCGTGAGTCGGATATATAAATGAAGTTTAATTTGACAGGGGTATAGTTGATAATTAGGCGCTATATAATATGCAAAAATCACGTAGACACCAAATGGCGGATAGCACAGGTACGCACAGTATACCAGTTACAATTTCATGCTCGGGGTTGCCTAGACAGTACTAGAAAAATACTAAGTTTAAGAGAGTCCAAATGGTAAACCAAAATAGGAGGATAGGTGAGTGCAAAAGAAAAGTCTCATCTGGCGTAGAGGTGCTGGCGTCTCCCTGCGCGGTCCGTCCGAGGTGGAGAAGTTCCGGCGGGTGGCTTGGCACACCGTGGGCGCGGCTCACTGGCCCCGCACGCCCACTTTTTGCGGTCGCACACTCACTGGAAGCTTCGTCCGGTGCCTGGCGTGGGGCCGTCGACAGGGTCTCGCCGTATCCCTCGACTTCGCGATGAGTCCGTCCGCCTTAGAGTTCTCCTTCACACTGCCAGTCCCGGCGACCCCGCGGTTCCCGCACTCTCTCTGTTCCCACGGTAGGTTGTTGCCCCCTCGGTCTGACCCCTGACCCTAAAGCAGGGTTCTTCCAAACACTAAGACCCGCCAGGCAATTCGAGCGCTGACGAAAAACACACCCCAACAGCGAGCCGCCAGCTCGCCTCGTAAACCAGGGCCTGCAGAGAGAGGCGTAACCTGACGCGCGCCAGGCCGCGAGCTCATCCGCCGAAGGCGGTCGTTTACTTCCCTGGCCATAATTCTTTCGCGGACGTCAGCACAACCCACTGTCGGTTTCTGAAACAGCCGTTTTTTTGTGACACCAGGTGCCGAGAAGCTGCAGCTCCCTGACCGTTATCTTATTCAAGAGTTATTAGCGATTTTATCAAAATTTAAGATGAAAAATGGCGGCCGAGCTGAGTTTTTCAAATACATGGAGCTCTACGGCGCCAGAAACTGAAAACGTGCGAAAATGGGCCCCCTTTTCCCATTGAAAATTTCAGAAATTCAGTCATAACTTTAGAATAAGAATATGGTTGGTGCTGAAACTTTTGCATGTTGCTCGAACGGCTGAGGCTACATTTTGATGGAGTTTGAGCTCTCGGCAATGTCTATTTTATTTTGCGGTGCAAAAAGCCGTGCTTAAATTTCTCACACACATCCGCTAGATCAAATGTTTGAAAGGAAGTAAAACTTTTAACCCAAGGGTACACCTATAGCAGTTTTTTTTCGAGTTGAGACATATAGTGAGGTTGCCAATCAGAAACAAAATGGCAAAAACTCGGTTTGATGTTTCGGTCTGAAGAGTATAAACCAAGTGCGAACAATCCTCGAGTTGGATGATGCCGGTCATGCCGGAATACAGCATGATACCGACGGGTTAAAGATGATCTAAAAATATCCCAAAACTGAGATTCTCATGCTCGGGACACTGAAACTTAGCGATTTCAATGTTTCTTGTTTTGTGTTTTTAAACATACAGCTTTTTTTTTTGTCACAAATAAAAAGTACGAAAAAAAAAAACAAAAAAACTTCAAATGGCTCAGGACGCAGTTTTGCCTTTTTTGGTCTAAGAAACAAAAACAAAGTCAGACTGCCTTTACCCTCTTCGTTGTTATTGCTGAATGAAACAGCCAAAACGTTCAAAACAGTCTTTGAGAATATCCACAAAATTCCTTAAGTACATACTGAGCCATTGTATATTTTGGTTTTCCGATCATAATTTCTGCTTGGAGAAAGTGTGCTTTTTGATATTACCAAAAACAGATGCACCATACGGCTGAAGCTATGTGCCACATTAGAATGCCAGAGAATGCAGAACTAATATTTCATGTTTATTTAAAGTTAGTTTAGTCTGTCGGGCTCTCTCTGCTATGTCCGCATCGGATCATGAATAATCCAACAAATCCAAAGGGAAATCCACGCTTGCTTGAGTGTCTTAATTATGACTAAATTAAAAGTAAAACCTCGATATCATTTCTTTCTCTCCTACTAGCGAAGCTAGTGGTCACGTCTCTAGTGGAAACCAGGACAACGGAAGTGGTTTGCAGTTCAATCCTAAGGATTGTTGCCTGAACAAACAGTAAAGAGCTCCGTTCCCAGTTCCAGCTGACAACGCTGAGTCACAGTCACACACTTTGGCTAACGAGTTTATTTCATGCGCTAGGCACAGAGTTGTAATGATAAAAGTATTTGATTGCCCTGACGGCATTTGCTAGTTCCGATATAATTCTTACAGTCACCGTCATATTTTTTTATTTGTTTGAGTGACACAGAACTCTTATTCGATTTGTAAGCTAGATTTGGCCAACGTTCTTTGATGACAGTGTGGAAGGAGTCATGGTAAAATAGCATAAAATACTGCAAAAAGAAGTAGCATAAGGCATCCTTATTTTTTAAATTTCACGGAGAAAGAAATGTTGATGGCTCTTTACCTTGTTGTGTACGTTTCCCTCTGCGCGGATGGGTGATGGGTATTTACTAAATCTAAAAATCGAATTTAATTCCTTGGTCCCAGGTGGTGTTTATACTAATTGACGGTCACATCTGTAATCAACAATTCCAAAAGTGTTTTTTGAGTTCAAACAATCAGTCGCACTCCCTCAAGTTTTTGCAAAACAAAGAAAAAACGTTCAACGTAAAATTATTTGAGAGAGGCCCGCAAGCTTCGGAAATTTATCTTATAGAATATAATTTTGTAGACGTTATTCTGGCTAACTATATTTCGGTTCTCAGTTGTTTAAGCACTGACCAGAAATGAAGACCTTTGCGATAAAATTATATTCTTAGCCGTTGCAAACATGGTACTATCAAAATAGAGCAAGCGTTGTATGGCAAGTGGCCCACATTTTTGAAAAATGCCTTGAAATATTGCCAATATAAAAATGTATAGGACCGTTCAGCTTAAATTTAGCAGCGCCTACGCCGCGAAATTTCAAGTCATGCTAGTTAGTTGTAATGATTGACTCAACGTATTATACAAGACGCTGGCATAATGCACCATAAGATACTCGAGGCAAAGGACAATTTTGCGGGTATTATGTAATAATGTGTAGGCAACTCGCACAACGTCTTCAATGTGAAAAGAAAAAGTGACTCTTGTGAAGCTTTACACTTTTCCCGAGATAATGTTTCAAAAATCTCCATGAGAGAAAAATGAAAAAGGGCTGTGTACGGAGAAGGGGGACTTATTTGTAACGTGAAATGCTCCTCACTCAGGTGTACGGCGTTTTGTGAAGTCCAGACAAACGTGAAACCGGGATTAAAGCAAATACACAAGGATCGACACTACCGTCGTTATCATGTAGAGAGCAGTGAGGGTGCTCTACACTGTTTGGTTAACGAGGAGGTCATGTAACCTGAGCGGTAGGCCGAAGAGGAGCTCGACGACATGTGTGCTCTGAGGGAGAGGAGCTCGAGTGTGTGAAAGACTTTGGAAGATCGCCATGTATACCAGCCCGATTACCGGTAGTATTGCTACATTTCATTACCAGCTATCAAGTGTACAGATGACACGCGTTAAACTATTCGATGAAGAGCGCCGCGAACATAGGTGTTTTGCACCTAGAAACACAGAGCAATTTGGCATAAGTGTTTCTTCTTCTCTTTTCTAATTATTATGTAGGGCATGAACGCTCCATTGCTACGTGTTTCAATATTTTGTTTTTCTTTGTGGCTACCGACAAAAGGTGCTCAGATAGGCCGTAGACATTTTATTGACCACTCGATATACAAGAGCCAGGCGAACCGCCCCTAATGCTGAGTTTGTTCCAACATCTACAAGTGATAGCATTTAGGCGGCGAAAGACGATATGTAAACTGTAGAACAGAATTACATACCACCTTTTCCACTTACGTCCAGATATAGTTGAAAAGAATTCAGAATTTCGGTTGTATTCTTGTTTTCTTTTTTTGTATATTGAAAATTTGTAGTTAGCGTATACTATATATTGCCGCCGGCAGAGCCGAGAAAGCAACGCTCGGTCACGGTCTTCTAGAAGATTCCCATTCATTCTCGCACTAGTTGTAACTTTCCCTTTGCTTTGTTGTTCTCGAAAGTGCCAGTTCATCCTCGCCCCGAGCGCGCGACGCTCGAACTTTCTTTGCCGAACTTTCGAGATAACGACGCACTCTAGATAAGCAGCTGCCCGCGACCTTGTCGAGTCAGTGACGCTCGCGCTCTGTTTCGCCGACGAATCGCCGCCTGGTTTTCTGCCGCCTCGACGCTCTTTCGTTCTTTACTTATTTTTGGTGGGCACAAGTTCGCCTATTAAACCATTATTTTTGAGTTCACTGCTCGTCTTCCTTCGTGTCACCTCCGTTCGTGACAATATATCACGCCCGTCGCAGAACGAGCGCGTGCGTGGCCGAATGGTTATAGTGCTTGGCATTTGCGCGGAGGCCCGCTCGAGGTTTGATTCCTGGAAGGGGAGGCTCATTTTATTTATTCTTTCAATTGAGCATTTATGTAACTTCAAGAGCCTTGCCGTCGGATCGACAGTCGTGTATTGAGAGAGTTTGGCCATACATTGGGAAGAATAGAAGGCGAATGAGGAGGTGCCGTTGTCCGGAAGCGGGCTGGGCGGGTTCCTGGGCGTCTTCACAGATTCGAATGTCGCCAGCTGGCGGCGGATGCAAGAAAATAAGTCGGTCAGAGTAACTCTCGGTTACTAAAAATATGGTGCATCTAATTTTTTTCGATCACGGTGATGCAAGATAAGTTTACTAGAACGATCGACCTGGTCCTTACGCCAGGTGCCAAGGGCCGGGACAATGCCACACGAGCGTTCAAACTCCGACCGAGCGCAGGAGAGTTCAAGCGGAACATTATATTCTTACATCCTTTTGCATGTTCGTAATAGAGACGTCACGCGCACTTTATTTTGAACCATGAAGAGTCACTCCATTTAACCCTCACAAAGTTATTAAAAATGATTCTTGCTACTACCACTAGTGGATTATTTTCCGCTCCTGGTTGGCCAAGTGAGCACCTCACACCTTCTATCTGCGTCTATTGCACGCCCTGGCTCTGCCCGATTATTAATGACTGCTCTGGTCACATCTACGCTATGAATGTTCTACGCGCCGAATTCTCTACCTCAAACGTTCCAGAAGACAAAGCCGTCATAAAAGGTACTCCGCGTGCTGGTCCGGAGTATATCTTGCTCTTGCGCTTGATCGTGCTACACCACCGACATAAGATGCCGACAATGTTACCTCTTTGTATAAGTTTCTTTTTTTTTTTTGGGGGGGGGGGGCGGGGGGGACACACATTTGCTTTTAATAGACGTCTAGTTTCCTACTGCACCTAACGTCTCTCCGCCTGCTATTCGGGACATTTTGGTAGAGGTGCGGGGCAATGCAGCCCATGAAGCGTACCCCTGTGAGGCCTCGCAGCGCAAGCCAACTCCCCGGTTCAAGAGTTCCATCCGCAGAAACTGCCGAGACCCGAGGAAGCGGCCGGATCCAAGGGCTACCTCCAGAATTCGGCTCCCTGCCTACCGAGGCCAAGCTGTCAACAACACGGACGATGAACAGCAAGTCGGCGCAGGCCGACACCGCTCCGTCTTTCGTCTCCCTGCCCGTTGCCCAACAAACCCCGACGACCGTCCATGGCGAGGCGCACAAGGATGTGGAGGACTGACATCTGCGCTATGAAACTGTAAACCGCTGTTATGAATGTACCACAAAGCCGCGCCTCCAAAACCCCTACTTCTCATTGGAGAGCGCCGCGAGGCAAGTGGTTCAAGAACTACGAGTCTTTACTTACGTCGTGGGACACCTGTTTTGCATCGCTGAAGGATACATCCACGAATCAGCAGCGTAGACAGTGGCCGAATATCTCTGGACAAAAAATCAAGGTACAAACGAAAGCATTACCAGCTTCGTAGAATTTGTCCTACGCCTACGTGCAGGCGGTGAACCTCACGCCACCGATCAGAAGAAGCTGTGCGCCCTCGTGCAACCCGTTAAGAGTGAAATCTTCGGCGGTCTTGTTCGACACCCTCCAGCGACTGTTGATGGCATTTGAGGTGGAAGCCACAAACATTGGGTGTGCACTGTCGGACTCAGCAGGCCTCTACCACCTACACGTCGGTACTCCTTTTACGTTAAATTATCGCAACATCGCGGCTTGATTTGAACATCATCGGTGTCGACAACATTTGCCAGATTATGTCTGACATCGTTCGGGAAGAGCTTCAAAAGCTGCTACCCGCCGCTGACCTAGCAGCTTCGCTCTCCATCCCCGAGGTCGTGCAGTAGGAAGTCCAGAGAGTCGTCCAACCAGAGCCTGCCATTAGCGTACCAGCCCCAGAGGAACTCAGGCTAACTTACGCCGCCAACGCCCGGTGGCAACCACCTCTTCCTCGCGCTTATGTAGCGCTGTCCCGATGTCAGTCGTCCTGCGCCGCAGTAGGAACGACGCCAGGACGACCAGATGCAGTATTCCTGCCAGGCGCACCGTCCAAACTGACAAATCGACGTTCGGCGAACGGCCCGCCAACGCCCTATGTGCTACCACTCCGGGGAGGGCGGCCACGTAGACTGACAGTGCACCTTGCACCAGATGGAGTTGAGAGGGTTCACGCCGAATGACCCTCGGCCCCATTTTGGACAACGACCAAGGGACATCGAAGAGTTCCTGAGCCGCCCGCCATCTTCAGTGCAAGGTCCTTCCCGGGGATCCCACTCATCATTCCCATGACGTCTGGCATCGCCTCATCTCACTGTCTTAAGGTGATTAGTTGAATCATTGCTTTGAATGAGCCAGCAGAACAAATCTTTCAACACACACAAAAACACCATTCATACCGCTGGAGATGCAACTGTTTAATGCTCCTTTTTTTTTCTCTTTCCGTAGATGTTTTCGGGCATTCGTCTTTCTTTTATACTTCCCGGACATCATGGCTCCAGGCAGGAACGCACCTTACTTGTGGTGGAGTGCAACTGAAGGGGCACTGACATAGTTTTCCCCTTGTCCTTGGTGGCTAGGGCCTCTAGTAATTCACGCGCCCGTTGGTTTCTGTTTCTTCACAAAAAGTCAACTTCATTTAGTTTTGCTGCACATTCGCTATGTACGGCAGTGAGCTGCTAGGTCTACTGCTGCTGTTAAGGCTCGTAAAGTTGCCGGATGCTCTCTTGATCTGTAGTTTAAACAGCGTCCTGTTTGGCCTATATAACATTTCCCACATTCCATGGGAAACTTATAGATGAACTCTTTTTGACATTGGGCATATCTTGTTTTGTGTTTATCACACTGAGTTTCGTGTGTGTTTGTGCCTTGTTGATCTTGCCACACATTTAAGATGTTTTGTGCGGCAAGGCACGCACAACATATATCTCTTGCCGGCTTGTTATGTTCTCTAGCCTGTGGGTAATGCCATGAACATACTGCGCCGACCCTACGGAGCTTCCAGGCTTCTTTTGTTTTACCTTTCCCGAACCGCGTTTCGAATCCTTTTGGATTTTTACGCATATTGATATCGGAAGCGTGTTCGGATAGCCAGCTTCAAAGAGCCTAGATATTCGTATGTCGAACCTTTTATCAACTTGGTGTGCACATGACTTTTAAGGCGGATGTTAGCAGCTGCGATGGCGGCCCCTCCTTTTATCTTTTTTGAATGTTCAGAGTTGGATAGTATATATATTTTGCAGGAACAAGCTTGATATCTGCAACATACGTCTGTTTTTTTAAATTCTAATGTAGCATCAAGAATCCTAATAGTTTTATTTACGGGTAGTTCATGAGTGAACGTCAATACCATGCAGCTCTGTTCACAGAATCTCATGACGTATTCTCGTCATCCGTTACTTAGCTGCTTCGTGTCCTTATTGCAAAGGATCAAGAAGGCATCAACTGACCGAAATATGACTTCAGTCCAGGGATCTGTTTATGACTAGTTTGATGGCGATTCCGGAGGCTGTGACGAACACGTCATTGAGCTAAGAGGTCACACTCTAGAGACGATACACACCCGCTCTTCTGAACAAATTGATGATCTGGATAAGTTTTTACAGCCACCCTCACGTAAGCACGTAACAGCTTCAAAAGCTGTCTATCGGAATTCCTGCCGTGTTTTGGAATAATGCGAAGGTGTGCTAATGGTCTCCCGAGGTAATTCTTTAATTGTCTCCCGAAGTACTTTCACGAGGCTTGCGTGCGCGGTGGAATAGTACATGCCTTGAATGTCCAGTGAAAAGCCAGAGGCAATATGTCACCTCTTTTTTAAAAATATAGGATATCACTCTTTCGGAGTTTGATATCTTGAAGGTGTTTTGTGTCTGAACGTCACAAAGAACCCGAAATTGAACTACGTCCTTTATGGGTCTTTGTTGAGAAAAGGATGAGAAATTCGTTTCCGCTTGTTTTCTTGATTTTCCTTACGATAATTCAAAGGGGCTATTTTCCAGTATTTTCAAAAAAGCTTTTTTGTAATGGTCCTTTTTACTTCTGCCTGAATAAATATTCAGTGTTCGACTTGATTGGCTTGCTCTGACGCAGTTCCCTATAATCGAGGACGACGATACTCCTTGTCAGATGCGCGTAGTTTTAGATCTTTCACCCGCAAATCACGTACTGTGAGCCCGCACCTAATATTTTCGCATGGACAGGGCTTCTTAGGCTTGCAAGGCAATTAATGCATTTATTCATGATCTGCGCTGCTTTTTCTCTTTGATTTCTTGCAAGATCAGCAAGGCACAACACACACAAAATATAATCCCAAGTAGCACAG
Organism: Ixodes ricinus; assembly: GCA_037355805.1. Taxonomy (NCBI): domain Eukaryota; kingdom Metazoa; phylum Arthropoda; class Arachnida; order Ixodida; family Ixodidae; genus Ixodes; species Ixodes ricinus. The sequence goes on from JAZHYW010052368.1 coordinate 39,102, forward strand.
AGTTTTGGGCCACAATTTGGGTTTTGTCTGAGAAGTTCAGGGCGTTGAAAAGCACGAAGAAGCCAAAGTACAGCCAAACCTTTCCTTCTTTCTCAAGAGTTCAGTGCATTTTGGTTCTAATTTGCCAAACAAGTGCCAAACTTAAGCTTCACTGCCAGGGAGTTTGGCTGCATCTGGAATCATTGGTACTAAATCGCCCAACAAATGCCGGAGTTAGGCTTTACTTTTTGATAGTTCAGCTGTCATGCTCGGACCTTCGGGCCAAAATAAAAACAGATGTCACAGATGTGCCTGAGTTAGGCTTACTGCCTTGTAGTTTGGCTGACATCTGGCATTTTTGGGCTCAAGTCGCCAAACAAGTGCCAAAGTTAGACTTCGCTTCCTGAAAGTTCTTGCTGTCATCTGGCAGCTACAATCCAAAGTCGCCCAACAAGTGCCAGAAGTAGGTTTACTCGGCTTGCAGTTCGGCTGATGAGGTATTGGATGAGACGGGGCGGTCTGCAATTTAATTAATAGAAGTCAAGTTTTATTCTGCTCGCAACTTTTGATTTTTATTTTGGGTGTTTCTTCATTTCTCCAAGCCGAAGGTGGGCTGAATGTTTTGACGCGGCAGGACCAGGCTTTGCAAGCGCAAATTGTTCAAATTTTAGTGTTCGCACGTGGGTGCACACGAAAATATCAGGACGCGTCGTGAGAATGGTCCGACGTTGCAGAAACTGCGCCGTCGAGCAGGTGCTGCGCGAGACTGATGTGCGCACGTCTCTTCAACAGATATCGTTAGTAGGCGGCGCAATGCAAAAGCGAGCGTAGCTACTGTGCGTGTCTTTTATTCCGATTGAGCACTGTTAAATCCTAGAAAAAAAAGCGAGAGCAACAGTGGCTCGGTGGTGTTGCGCATGTTTATCACTCGCTTAACACTCAGGAGAACTAACGAAAACTTATTTTGGGAACGATTTTTAGAAGTTAATTTGAAGCATATGACAGCGTCATCGCAGACAATCCTTTCCCACAAAATCATTCATTCCTCCCCCCCCTCAACCCGCCTCCCCACCTACTGACTACTTATGACATGCCAAGCCTCGGGTACGAGGCATAGAGATATCTTCACTTTAAGTCAAAAATGCAGAGAGAGCTTAGCTACATTGTTTGTGCCCACTTTGACCTCGCCTTTTGCTAAGCCTCTCCAGTTGCTTTTGTGTCTTCGTGCGGCTCCCAGCGAGCGCGACGGCCGCATTAATAAAATCAGAAGGGTGGAGCGAAACGCGAGACCTCATTCCGTAGGACCTGTAGTACAAAAACGCTTGGACGAAATTGTAACAATACTTTCTCTTTCGCGCTGACGGAATCTCTGGGACTGTCGTTTGAGCCGTTTACCAACTTATCGAAATAAGCAGGCCACGCAGGTCCGGTTTCCGAGATACACTCTTCAGTGTTCAGATGCTTTCGTGCTTTGCAGAGTTGCAGACTTGGTCTGTAAACGGCCGGAATAAGTCCAAGCTAGTTTTCCCGTAATGACCGTTATTTGTCACCGGAGTCCATCGAATTGTTGCTCTGTGTTTACGGAACGCGCGTCAATACAACATGCTCCTCTCCGACGACAAGACGTCAATTGAATACACGCAACCTTCTTTCTCGACAATGCATTTGGCCTGCCTGAGTCTGATTATGCATCTACCAAGGATTACGTGATATCGGTTCTATCAGTAAGTACACTGCAAGCACGCTTCTGATAGTTGTTCTGCATTCCACTGAATCTTCGTGTTTTTTGTTTTTAAGTTATGAGTTTGGCTTGGCATAAAATCAGTGTTAATTACATTTTATAATTTGCTATTTATTTTACAGAGACATATGACATTTGCAAATATGTCGAGAATAAGCTCTATGTAATGATAGTGATTTATTAAATTTCTGAGAGCGTTTGATAAAATTTCGTTCGTCCGTGTATGTTATTGTTAAGGCGACACATGATACTCACCGTCCTATACACCACAGACTTGAACGACGATCCGACAAATACGAAGCAGACGCATCGTAGAGTATTCACCCGATATTGCGCCAACGCTTAAACCACGTCAAATCTACTGTACGGAAATCACTGCCGGTTAGAAGCGGCAGTGCAAAACTAAACATTGAACGATATTGGGATCGACTTTCAGCCGGCACGGGCACTACCTGTCAAGTATCGAGCGAGCGGCTTGGGAACGCAGATGGTGAGATATGGCCATCGCCTTTTCAACGCTGATTTAATTTTAATTTTCTTCTGGAGCGCGTGAAAGAGCACTCCTGTGGCACACCAATGAAATTCAAAACTTCGGCATACCTCCGAGCTTTCTTTGGCACTTTGATACTTATTTGGCACTCCATTTTCTAGCCAGGGAACAGCCGAACTTCGGCATGCCACGAATTTCAAAGTATAAATTTACTTCGAGCAGTTTTGGCTCAAGTTCGGCACTACAACTTTCTTATCAGCATTGGCTTGTCAAATGGCGTTCACATAGAAGAAGCCAGAAATTTGGTGTATCCGAAATACCCAAAATTAGGCGTTGCTTTGGCAGTTATGGCTCCAGTATGGCACTTATTTCGGCACTCCGGTGGCGGACCAGAGGATAGCCAAATTTTGGCATGTGCGAACTTTCCAAATTAGGTGTTGCTCTGGCAGTTTCGGCTCAAGTATGGCACTACTTCGGCACTCCTGTGGTGGACCTTCGAACAGCCAAGCTTTTGCATGCCCTAGTATTTCCCAATTAGGGCTATAATTAGGCAACGTGCTTTGGCACTGATGAACGGCATGATGCAAAACGTATCTGAACCAAAGTTGAGCCCTTACGTTTGCCAGACCTTTGTCCAAGTTGGACATTTCTCTGGCGTGAAACCTGGAATGTACCATAACACACAAGACGAAGTACGTCCGTTGTCAAAACGAGGTGGTCTCTAAGATTTCCATGACGTGTGAGAAATGTTATATAGGCCAAACAGGACGCTGAATAAACGATAGAGTAAGAAAACATGCCGCATTTTTACGGGCTTTAACAGCTGCGGATACCTAGCAGCTCACTATCGTATATGGAATGGGAAGCGAAACTACACGAAGCTGACATCATTGGAAGAAAGAGAAACCATGAAACGCGTCAATTGCTAGAGGCCCTAACCATCAAGGACAATGGGATAACTGTTTCAGTGCCCCTTCAGTTGCACTCCACCGCAAGGAAGAAGCGTTCCTGCATGGAGTCACGATGTTCAGTCAAAGTATATTAGAAAGACGAATGCCCAACATCCTCAACCCAAATACCCCCAAAAATTAAAAAAGCGGTTTAACAAAAAAGAAAAAAAAAACAATTATGAGCTCACGCCGTAAAAAAAAATAAAAAAGCGGCATTTAACATTTGCATGTCCAGCATTGTAAATTGTGTTTTTTTGTGCGTGGTGTAACCTTTGTTCTGCTGCCCTATTGAGAGCAATGAACCAACTAGCTTGAATTAAGCCCGTGACAGTGTAATCTTTCTAGTTCTCCGAACAGGCATTTTTATTTCCTTTAACCCCATCGAGACACAAGGAACTTCGACTCTTAATCGCAACCATAACCTTCCGAGACAGGCTTCTCACGAAATATTAAAATAAGATCAACCTGGATGACGTGCGTCGCTTCTTTGGGCTTTGTGAACACTCTGAGGGACATGTCCCAATGAGTGTGGAAGGTTCTTCGATCAGACACATGGCGCCAGGTTCGCCTACTCAGAGATTTCCTACGATTCAAATAGTCTCTGACACAAACTTTTCTGCACCAACTGGAAAGGACAATCCACACAATGGAAAGCCTATGAACCCAATATTTCATGCCAGCCCGGAAGCATCTGTTGACAACAAAAAATGTCACAGCAAACCCCAACAGGCCGCCGCTTCAGGTCATAAATGGGAGTCAGCCTTCAACACACGCCAAAACGGTAGATGATCAAGCTCGAAATATGCAATTGAACCAGTGCTTAAGCCCGTCGACTATTTCGGGCTACATAGGCATATCGCGTTTAAAGCTTCATAGTTAAAAGCAACGCAGATTATCAATCGAGAGATCGGTTGCCTTGAAAGCCTAAGAAGCCCTGTCCACCAAAATATTAGAGGAGCCCACAGTGTGTGAGTTTCGGGTGAAGCTATGCGGATCTGACAAAGAGGGGAGGGGGAATTCGTCGTTCTTGATTCACGAGAAGTACGCAGGAAAACCCATTCGAGCCATCGCCAAGAATTTCATTGTGGCAGTAAGAAATGAGACAACAGCTACAAAACGAGCTATCCTGAAGATACTATACTCTGTTTCACCTTGTGTTGTACCACAGGAGAAAGGCTACAAGCGGAGCTCCTTGCTCTATGGCACACCTCGGCGGCAAAAGCTCTCATGCACCAAGGGTAGCTGCCAACGCTATGAGCTCGCGCTTCTATCCTTCTGCTGCGGTTCAACTTGGCGTGAAACGAGATGAAAATAATCCAAGTTGGAATTCTCAGAACAAAATCAAGGAAACAAAAAAAAACGAATTGTCTGTCTTTTTCTCAGCCACGACGAATAAAGGAGGCGTTCTTTTAAGAAATACTTGGCAAGCACACGTATCAACTCTTCCAGCTAAACAACTATCTGAAGTTCAGGCATAAGATACCTTCAAGCTATCAAACTCTGAATGGGCAATCTCGCTCCTTCAAGAAGATGGGTTCAACATTGCTTCTAGCTTTTCCCTGGACATCCCAAACATGTACTATCCCCTTCCATACGCAAGCCTGGTGAAAGTGCTTCGAGACAACATTGAAGAGCAAGGCATCACATTATTCCAAAACGCGACGGAATTTCTCTAGACAGCTTTTTGGACCTGTTAGGTGTTTACCTTAGTGCCGACGGTAGTAATATATCAAGATCGAGCAATTAGTTACAGGAGTGCACGCGGTCGTGCATAGGCCCGAGAGTGTGGCCCCGTACCTCAGTGACGTGTTCTTCGCAGTATCCGTAATTTTCATCCAAAAAGTCATGAAAGATCCCCAGATTGAAGTCATTTTTCAGTGTGTTGATGACTTTCTAATTTCGCACAAAAAGAGAACGGACGAACCAAGTAACGAATGACGAGAAGTACGTCAGGAGATGCTTTAACAAAACTGTATGGGATTCACGTTCACTCATAAAATACCTGTAAAAGAAAACTGTTAAATTTCTAGATCTCACCTTAGGATTCAAAGGAGGCCATGTCTGTTGTAGGCATCAAGCTCGTTCCTGCAAAAGATTTCTACCGTTCGACTCTGATGATGAACATTCAAAAACGTAGAAGAAGAGTTCGTCACAACAGCACAAACATCCGCCTTTAAAGTTCTGTGTACATTAAGTCGAATAAAGCTTCGACATACAAATATCTAGGCTGCCTGAAGCTGGCAATCGTAACACGCTTTTGATATCAATAGGCAAAACGATCCGCAAGAATTCAAAGCCCGATTCGGGAAACGTACAAAAACAAAAAAGAAGCCTGGAAGCCCCATAGTGGAAGCGCCGTATCTTCATGGCACCACCCACAGGCTAGAGAAGATAGCGAACAGGCAAGACGTACACATTCTGTGTTCTTCTCCGAACAAGAAATCTTCCATGTGTGGCAAGATTGACAAGGCACAAAACACACGAAATAGAATGTGACATAAAACCCAAGACCAAATACAACCAATGTGAACAAAAAAGGTTATCTATAAGATCCCCGTGACGTGTGGGAAATACTATATATGCCCAAGAAGACGATGTACATAGGATAGAGCAGGAGAACATGCCGCATATTTACGAGCTTTAACAGCCGAAGGACACCTAGCAGCTCAGTGCCGCACATCACGAATGTGAGGCAAAACTGCACGAAATTGATATTGTGGGAAGAAACTGAAACCAAATCGCACGTGAATTGCTAGAGGGCCTAGCCATCGATGACGAGGAGGATAACTGTGTCAGCTCCCTTTCGATTGCACTCTAACGACAAGGAATAAGCCTTCCGGCGGGGAGCCATGGTGTCTGGGCACGAATTAAAGAAAGAAGAATGCACAACTGCATAATCGCAAAAGACCGAAAATTGAAAAACGGCTTAAAGAAAAAAAGGTTACAAACTACACGAGGACATTTTTAAAAATAAAATATATTTTACCCACAAAAAAAAGAGGAGCATTAAACAGTTGCAAGTCCAGCAGTGCGAATGGTGTTTTTCGTGAGTGATGTAATATTTCTTCTGCTGGCCCATCGAAAATATCGCCGCTTTGTCGGTCCAGCCTGATAAAGCTTGTCTCCCTGCGTCGCCGGGAAAACTAACTGTGGCAACGCCTGGATGTTGCGTTGGCGAAGGCGACCGAAGTAAAGAGCCTACAAAAATGGCGAAGCGTTTTAACTCTCCCTACGCTACACATTGCAACAACGCTGGTGCAACTGATCCCAACAATCTAAATGTAGTTATAGACTGCCACGACGCATCGGCCCTCGTAGAAACCGAAGCAGACAACTCAGTCTTGAGAGGGAGGCGTCCTCGCCGCCTGCGAAAACGTTACGACGCCCTGGGGTGGACCACAAATTCGAACCGCCGGAGGACAGCTTGAAACGCCCGTTGGAAGGAGAAATGCCGGATTCGAGATTCACGACGAGACGTGCCTTGTAAAATTCGTCGTTCTACAATACTGTGCTAGAGACGTCATTCTCGGCGTGAACTTTCTGTGTGAATACGGCGCTGTCGCTGACGTTGGTGATAACAGATTGACCCTGCAGACACTCGTTTCTAAACCTGAGGAACCATAAACGTTAGTCGTCATCTGAGTCGCTGCCAACGACGCGATCGTGCCGCCACAATCAAGTGTTGTTGTACACATCGTTACAGATGCAGCTACTTCCGGCGAAGTTGTTCTGAACGGCAACGTTCACTTGCTTCTGTGAAGAGGAATACGCGTCTCCATGGGGTAACTGAACTTCAGAATGAATGCACTGTAGTTCATGGGACGAACTTCCGACAAGAAACTCAACACCTCTAGAGAGGTGCCGATGTCGGAAACGTCGAAGAGTTTCGAAACTCCACCGAAATCGCCGAGACTGCGAAAGAATCCTCGCTTCCTCAGCAAGACAATACGTTGCCATGCAGCTCCACATTGACCCCAAGCTCCGAGGCCCGCAACGACCGCAGCTGTTACCCCCCTCGCCGAATACGCCGACTCTTTCGCGACGTCGTCAAAGGTGAGCCACACAGCTATTGCGAAGCACCGCATTGTTACTGAGGATGACGCTCGCCCGGTGCATTAATCACCGTACATAGTCTTCGACATCCAAGTGCAAGTGCAAGAAACGCAGAACGATGACATGATCAAGCATTCAAGCAGTCCATGTGCTTCTCGAGTCATACTGGTTAAGAAGAAGGACGGAACGCTTAGGTTCTGTGTGGTGTACCGACAGCTTAACCCGGTGACGAAGAAAGACGTCTATCCACTGCCACGCATAGAGGACACACTAGAGCCGCTGCGCCACTCGATATTTTTTTACCAATGAACCCAAAGAGCGGCTACTGGCAGATCGAATTCGACGAACGGGACCGAAAGAAAACAACCTTTGTCATGGCGGATAGGTTCTACGAGTTCAAGGTGATGCCCTTCAAAGCTATGCATGGCACCAGCAAGTGTCCAGCGTATCATGAAAACCGTGCTGGCAGGACTGAAATTGCAGAGCTGTCTCGTCTACCTTGACGAAATCGCACTGCTTTCAAGCGATTTCGAAGAGGTCTTGCGATGACTTCGAGTGGTTCTCCAAGACATTCGAGACCGCCAAACGCAGCCTCAAGCCATCGAAGTGTCGCTTCGCCTATGAAAAACTGAAGTTGCTTGGCAACGTGGTTAGCAACGACGGCGTTCGCCCAAGACACCAGAGAAGACTCGCAACCCTGCGGCATTTCCTGCGCCGACAGACAAGAAGGTCGTGTGAATATTCCTTAGACTATGTGCGTACTACCGGCGCTTTGTTTGCGATTTTGCAAAGACTTCCGTACTACTCACATACCTCACGAAGGACGCCAAAACGTTCGAATGGGCCGAAGAACAGCAGCAGGCATTCGACGAGTTGAAGCGTCTACTCCAGGCTCCTCCATTTCTTGGACACTTCAATCAGATTGCGGAAACCGAGTGTCACACGGACGCAAGTAACGCAGGACTTACCGGGGTACAGGCTAAAGTGCAAAAAAACGCCGAGCGAGACTTCGCCTACGCAAGTCGAGCATTGTCCAAGACGGAGAGAAGTTACTCTAGGAGTGAAAAAGAATGTCTTGCAGTCGTCTGAGCATCCACAAAGTTTTGTCCATACTTATACGGGAGCCCGTTACGTGTAGTCCCGGACCACCACTCGCTCTGCTGGCTTGCGAACCTTAAGTACCCTTCAGGACGCCTCAATTGATGGAGTCTCCGACTACAGTAGTTCAACATGACTGTGGTCTACAAGTCATTCCGTAAGCACAGCGACGCCAACTGCCTGATCAGAGCCACTATCGAGACACCTTTCCGGTTGCAGCTACGACGATGACGACGAATGCTTCCTTGGCGCAGTGAACACTGACGATATGGCACGACGCCAACGAGGCGATCCTGAGCTGCGCACACTAATCTAGCACCTCGAAGGAAGCAGGGTTGTGAATACTTTTCAATGAACTCTAGAAAACGACTACTATTTAAGGACTAGTAAATGTTTCGCTCACCAAGGAGTAAGAACTGTACTTTTCTAAAAACGAAACTCGAATTTAAACACATATGAAGAGGTAGGAAACTAAAGCTGTAGTCCTGTGAGTGAGAGAGTCAGAACAATTACAGATTATTTTATGGTCATAAAAAATAAAGAATATCAGCGGCGATCGCCTCGATTTACTCCTCTGTATGAAGGAGGAACTCGGGAGATTCTTACACTGATGACAGTACGTATATAATATGCCGTTTCTGTCACGACATTCAATTCTAAAAAGAACACGTGGCGAAATAATTATGTATAAATGTAATAAAACTAATGATAAATATTTCCGATTCTGCCAATAGTGTTATTATTGTGGCACATTTTCCCATTTCCAGATGCAAAAAATTACCAATTGGGTTTTGATTGCTAAGTTTTGCCACATCATTTCGTGTATATATATATGAAGAATCCGATACTTGATTTGCTGTTTTGCTGTAGTTACAAAAACGTGTCTATCTCCCATTTTATTCTTTTTAACGATTCTTCAATAAAGGAAATTAAAATATATATATATATATATATATATATATATATATATATATATATATATATATATATATATATATATATATATATATATATATATATATATATATATATATATATATATATAATGCCACAGTTAACAAAAGACTCGATTGTTCGCGCATGACAGCGCGCCTCGGTCTTTTTGGTTCTGCACGGGGCTAGCGCCTGGCGCTCTCTCCTGCTCCGGGCAATTTCAAAGAACTGCAAGCCGATAACCCGGATTGGCCCTTCGCCTTTTTTTATCCTGCTTTGCAGTCCTCTCATTATACCCTTCTTGGGTCCAACCACTGCCAACGTGTCCTTCGCCTACGTGACATCTGGTGGAGGTGCGCGGTACGACGTATGCCCCGGACTCCTCTTAACAGCCGAGATAACAGTCCTCGCTGACCAAGCCCCATTGACGTCACCCCCGTGCACTACAGAAGCCGTCGCCTCCAAGGTATGTCCCCGAGTGAGGATTTCTCTATGTCAAGAGGACAAGAAAAAAACAATGGCGAACAACCGGGAAGAACGTGCACTGCATCGCCGGTCATGTTCCAACGACGACGGAACCCCCTTCATTTCACGGGTTTTTGCAAGAAGATGCCAACGACTGGCTGGAACCGTTTGAGCGGGTGGCTGCCTTCAACAGGTAGAATGCTCAGCAAAAACTCAACAATGTGGTTATCGCGCTAGAAGACTCGGCAAGGACGTGGTTTGAGAACCAGGAACGCCTACTGATAACGTGGGACTCGTTCACTACTTGCTTTCTGCAAGCATTTTCCACTGTCCTACGAAAAGAGCGAGCCGAGCTACTGCTTCAAACACGTCTTCAGCATCCCAATGAGACAGTGGTTGTCTTCGTGTTGAAGAAATGAAGCGTTTGTTCCGGCGCGCCGACCCCGACATGGCCGAAGACAAAAAGCTCCGGATCATTATGAGGGGAGTGAAAGAACAACTCTTTGCCGGACTAGTACGCAACCCTCCAAAGACTATTGCGGAGTTTGTCGCCAAGGCCTCAAACGTTGAACGGACCCTTGACATGCGAACGAGGCAGTACGATCGACCGGTGTCAGCGATTTCCGCCGCCTACGCCGAACCCCGTGGAGTTGTTCGAATCGTCGTGCGCGAAGTGCTGCGGAAGCTATTTCGAACGAAGCAGCAACCTCAAGTCTCATCACTGTCCGAGGTAATACGAGAAGAACTGCAGCAGGCGTTAAGCTCAATGAATATTTCACCAGAAGCACAACGACCTCAGGCTACGTGTATATGCTGCCACTGCTAGTAGACCTGCCCACCTCCGGAATCCTCAATCGGAACCATTATCAGATCGCTATCCGCCTCCCACCATCACTTTTTCTCCCGCCCCACGACGCCCTGGCACGCCGAAGAGCGAAATCTTGCGCACGCCTGAACACCGCCCACTCTGCTTCAACTGTGGAGAAGGCGGTCGCGTATGCCGCTTCTGCCCATACCGCCGACTTGGACTTCGAGGTTTTTCTAGCGACGCCCCACGACCCCGGGTTGGAGGGCGACCACAAGAAATCAGACACTATTTGGCCTCAGCCAGCCTGGGCGAGGACCCCGGCGCTTCTCACGGTCTCCATCGTATAGTCGACCTGTTGCGCAACAACGCCATCCCTCTTCAGAAGCCGAGAGACGCAGGTCGCCCAACCCCGGTAGGGGAAACTGAGGGCAGCAACCCGTGGAGGTAGGGTTGCTGTATAGCGCGGTCGCGAAAATCATCCCAAGCAGCACCGACGCAGCCGCGATTCGACATCACGACGTCCCAACAACGCCCTGGCGACCACTGCCGACCTGAAAGTATCTCTCCGATGGACGCGACATACCTGCTCTCGTCGACACGGGCACTGACTACTCCGTTATGAGCGGACAGTTTGCAAGAGGTGTAAAGAAAGTAACGACCCCCTGGTACGGCCCTCTGACTCGTACAGCGGAAGGTCGTCTTGTGACTCCCACCGGGCGATGTACAGCGAGGTTTACAAATCCGCCGCTTCACTTATCGTACGACGTTCCTCGTCTTGCACTAGTGCTCGCGGGGCCTTATCCTTGGTATGGATTTTGTTCTTGAGCATAGCGCTGTAATCGATTTTAAATCAAAGTCGGTCACATTTTCTACTGAGCGCGCCATCCCGCCCAACGTCCAGCCAACATCGCTTACGCTACTCGACGAGCATGTTACGTTACCACCCCGATCAAGAGTCCTTGTCTCTGTAACAGCTGCCGTATCCAGTGATTACGAGGGGTTGTTGAAATCAATAGACCTCTGCTGCTTCAACGAGGGATCTCGGTTGCGACGGAAGTCGTTCGCCTTGATTAAGGACGAGCGATTATCTTGCTAACAAACATCACTTCGGAATACCAACATCTATGCCGGGGCACCGCACTGGCTTCCCTAGAGGACACCGCCGAGGTCAGTAACGCTCTGACACTCTCCGATACAACCTCGACAATTTCCATGACGGAAGAGGCTGCTCCCTTATTCGATGCAAACCCTGCGTTGTCCAGCTTTTTCTTTTCTTTGCAACCTTTGACATGTCGCTGCCTTATCTGTTTTTTTTTCGAAAGCTTCTCTAAGCGAAAAAACTTTGTAATTTTAGCTTAACCAAGCCTGTTCTCGGTGGAACCTTCACTAGAAATGCCCTGGTGACTACACTCGACAATCTACTCGAAGCCAGAGTTGAAAGGTTCTTCCTTGATTTCCACACCTGAAGTGATCTTGCGCCAAAGCAAAAGCTGTCAGCTGAGCTCCTAATCATGAAACCCGACGTACTTGGACGAGATTGGAGATTTGTCCAGCAAGGCATGCTCCTGCATTCCGTCGATTATTTTGAATCTCCTTGTAGTAAAAGCCTCAGCCAAGCATGAAGGCTTGACTTCCAACTTCTTTGTGTTCGGAGACTCCTTGCGACTCTTGTTCTTCTCGTCCGAGTGGCTCTCTTACGAAGATGTTTCATCCCGCGTGGATTTACTGGTATCCCCTTCAGGCATCTTGCTCGCACTGTTTCTGTGGATCGACGGTTTCTCGTGATGGGTGTTCTGGTGTTTTCTTTCCCCAGTCTGGAAAAAAACATCTTCCTGTAGTTGCGAAAGCTAGTTCTTGGATTAGTTATTCATCAGAATTGTTCGGAGCAAAACAATACACGCAGTGACGCGTCTTCGAGTGATCCGCTGCCTCGGACATTCTAGCTTGTTTAACGTTGGCTCGCTAGTGTCCCTGCTGCCCTCCTTGGCCTTGGTTGATTTGATGGCACCGATAAAGCAGCGATTCGGTGGCACCGAATCGCTGCTTTATTCGGCGCACTTCTGGCTGTCTTCTCGTGTCTCATTCAAACGTCAAACTGCGAAAGCAGACGATGCACGAATCAAGAACCGTCGGAGACAAAGGTACGTCATTTCTGGAGCAGACGTTCGCGGTTTTATTTATTCGTATCTGTGGCGTGATACTTTCTGCACAGTGAAACCTGACTGAAAACCCAAACAACTTTCCTGTTGGCGAAAGATCCCACGCAACCCAAAAACTCGAATAAAAGCGCGCTTTTTCGTTCATTCAGCGTTCAGTGAATCCGTAGCGCCGTCTCTCGATAAGGCAAAGAAACATGGCCGTCGTTCGGTGTCTCCCCGACAGCTGCCGCTCCGCCGTTGAAAAAATCATGTTATAATGTTCTTATTTTCTTTGTACTCGGAGTTCCGACTTGAAATTTTAGCACAACAATGTGACCCGTTAAAGACATTTTCGAGGAAAGTTGCTACGAGATTCGTGCAGTGCTTGATTTTCGCGAGCAATTTTAGCGTGTAAATTTTCTTTTGTGACACCCTAGAGATACTCCCCACGCCACCTCCGCCTGAAGTTTTCCATGGTAGTTTCACGGTACCTTCAGCGCCGTGACAACTTTGCACCTCTGGTTGATGACTCCACTGGTAAGCCGTTCGGCGGATGGGTCGTGAGTTTTTGCCCGACGAGAAAAAGCTGGTGAAAGCGACTCTGGTTCTTTATCGATCGGAGTAGAGAAATTTCAACGGACGCGATTTCACTACGGCCTCTACCTTGTAGAGGATGGTTGAGAGCTCCTCAAAGCTCTGGCTACTTCGACCTAGCACTTTACGTAGTTACACCTTGACCGTCCTCACCAAGCGCTCCCAGAACCCGCCCCACCAAGCTGCACTCTCGATCATATGTTTCCTGCGGATTTTATGGCTAGTGAGGTATGACTGGACTTCCTCCGCTTGCACTGCGTTTCAAGATACCTCGTAGATCCCTTACCACTCTCTTGGAAATTAACGCATTGTCCGAGTACATTGTTGTACATATCTCTCAGCGGGCAACAAAGCGTTTGAAGGCCAAGAGGATGGCGGTGGCCGTGAGGTCACTGACCAGTTCGAGGTGCACCGCACACGTCACCGCACAAGTGAAAAGAGCCATGTAGCACTTATGGGTGTCACCTTTATTTCGGTACATCAAAGGACCAGCGAAGTCGACTCCCATGACGTCGAACGGGTCTGATCTTGTCACTCTGTCGGCGGGCAGTGGGACCACGGGCTGGGAGGCGGGAGACAGCTCTGTTTTTGGCAAGTGACACATGAATTGACGACTTCCTTCATGGTCCGGCAGACCCTGATGATCCAGTTGGTCTCTCGCAACTGTGCCAGCGTGTCCCGCACTCCGGCGTGACAGCAACCGAAGGTGTTTTCTTCGTATAAGCAGGGAGGTGAATGTGTGATCAGCGGGAAGTACAACGGGGTGCTTCGTGGTTTCACTGTTCGTGCTGAATTACAGTTGTCCGTACAATGGAAGGAGACCCTCGTCGTCAAGCTATGGGTTGAACGGTGAAGCAACAGAGTTCTTGGTAAGTGGTGTTTAACTACTCGCTGTTTTTTATGTCAACCTCAGAAGCATCACTTTGGGTGGTTGCCAACCAGTACATTTTGGCGTTGATCGTCTCTTCTGTTGTCAGCGGCCCTTTGTTTCTTCTTTTTTTGTTTCTGTAGTTACTCACAAAGCGCCGTACCCACGCCATGACTTTGACCCCCCATGTTGAACAGAGTGTATTCTTCTAAAATCAAAATGGCAGCAGGTGGCGGCACTATAACCGGCATTGCTGACACTCCCCTTTCTTCTTTGTAGCACTCCACCGCCTCTAAGTATCTGGAAACGAAAAGCTTATCTTAAAGATATGCATGGTTTTCGTGGAGGAAGAAGCTCCGTAGACCCTGATCTTGATCTCGTCACCTACTCGAAGAGGAAAGATCTCAACGGAGGATCACAATAGCGGCCTTTCTCGACGTCAAAGCAGTGTTTGACCGTCTCCTCATAATGCAATCTTTCAAGCGCTACAGGAGGTTGGCATCGGAGGCCGTCTCTACAAGTGGATAAAAGTTATCTCTCAGGTCGCACCATTTATATGACCACACAAGATGGAGACACGTCAAACCATTTCATCTCTCGGGGTGTACTCCAGGGAGGCGTGTTAAGTCCAACCCTATTTAATATTACGATTATCAGGCTCGTGCAGTCGTTGCCACCAAATGTAAATGTATCCTAATACACTGTCGATATCTGTATTATAGGCTTCTGGTTCCACTCGCATAGAAGCTGAATCCAGAGTACATTTAGCTTTTAAAGGAAGTTCACAGATACCTTTGCGTCCGTGGCCTTGAAATCTCCGCTGCCAAATCTGCTGCCATTGCATTTACTCGAAGGAACATGGACGGTTATTCACTTCGCATTTTTCAGCACACAATTTCATACGTCAAAAGTCATATATTTCTTAGCATTTATATTGATAAATGACTAACTTGGACCCCCATATTAATTACCTAAAACGGAAGCTGGTGAGGTTCATTGACTTCTCCCGCTTCATTAGTGACACTACGTGGGGCGCGTCAGTGCAGGCATTGCTACGTCTCTATCGGGATTTATTTATTGGTTTGCTTAGGTACAGCCTTCCAATTATCAACGGTATGTGCTGTACAAACTTACGCACACTTCGAAGCTTTTAGGCACACGCTCTTCGAGCCTGCCTTGGGCTTCCAGCATGTGCGTCAACAATTGGAACTATAGCAGAAGCACGCGTCATTCCTAAGAGCATCCTGCTCATGTAGGAAACTTTAAGGCTTCATTTGAGACACTTAACTCAACATGACGATCACTCTTTCGCCACCATAAAATCTGCACGTCCAAACTCGAGCTACTCCAAGGCGCTGTCCCAGGTACGGCAATACTTCCCAGGAGATCTAACACAAGCCACAGTTTGCACGACGCCTCCGTGAAGATTTCCGGAACCAGATGTCAAACTTGATATTCCTGGTATCAAGAAAAATCAGATATGCAAATGGTCGTGATTTTACAGGTTACAAAGTCCCATACTTATGGTAACCATCTCTTAAGAACACATGTCTACACCGACGGCCCATGTACGTCTGATAGGTTCTACTTGCTGTGTAGTCATTCCAAGTCACTGTACAACCGTGCGATTCAAGCTAAGCCACATAAATTCATCTGCGATGTCAGAGCTAGTGGAAATTCATAAAGCACTTCAAATCAACTTGACAAAATCGTCCCACCCCTGGACAATACTTTCTGACTCCAAGCCGGCCCTCCATAGCAATATCAACATTTTTGCGACGCGGCTAAAATGACCTAGTGGTTTTCGAAATAATGACCCTTCGTATGCAGAGTTTGGATCTAGGACACACTATCCAGTTTCAATGGATACCAGGCCATTGTCGCTTATCTGGAAACGAGGCTGCAGACGCAGGTGCGAAGTCAGCCTATTCTCTAGATGCAACTCTTACAGTTCCGTATTGTCGGAACGACATTAGATGCCTTATCAATTGTCACGCCACCAGCGCAAGGAGAAGGCTGTGGCACGATGTCTCCTACCATTATGCTCCCCTCTACGCGTTGGACCCAAATCTTACCTTTCAACTTCCACGTGATCTTCCCCGGAGGACAGCGGCAGTCATACCTCGCTTCCGGCTCGGTTTTGCTGAGACACAGTCCTTCATTCACCGTATCGGGCAAGGCAGAACATCGGAGTGTCCAACGTGTGAATGTGATGAAACAATTGCACACCTATTGTGCTACGGCCAAATCTACGACGCGGAAAAAGAAGACCTTAAGAGCACGTTGTTGCAACTAGACAGCCGACCGTTTTCCGTCATGAAAGTGCTCGTCACCTGGGACAGCCTTCAGAATGCAGCGAGGGCCACAAAAGCTTTTGTGCGTTTTCTAAAGGAAACGCGGCTGAACATCTGCCTCTTAAGAACACACGTACTTTATTTGTAATGTGTTTTATACTTTGTGCTCTCGTGTCACTATTTCCTCTTTTCTTTTTTTTAGACGTGTTTTTTGTTTTATGTCCTCCCATCATTTTCTTCCTTTCCTTCCTCATTTCATTCCCCACTACCCCCTCCGCAAAGCAGAGTAGCCAACCAGGACTTTAACGTAGGTTAACCTATCTGTTCTTCCTTTCTCTAACTCTCTCTCTCTCTCTCGCCGCCGCCTCTAATATTTCGTTGTTCATTGCAGGCCAGCATGACTCATGACTGAGTAACCATGTGGGCCCGTTCCACCACAGAGTGTTCTCCTGCAACGCCGAAGGCAGGATTTCGCGTGTCAGCAGATCCGCGGGATTTTCCTTGCCGGGACAGTGCCGCCAATCGTTGGGGTCTGTCAGTTGCTGCACCTCAGTGACTCGGTTAAAAACGAAAGGTTTCCATGGGTGTGCCGCTACCTTAACCAGGTATATCGCCACCGTAGAGTCTGTCAAGAGCCACGTTGCAGCAGTTTTTAGCTGGAGAGCCCTGGTGAGGTAGTGGGATAGTCGTGCACCAGTTAGACCTCCCATCAGCTTGAGCCGGGCAGCGAAAGGCGTTTAAAAGGTGTCACTCTAGATTTAGAAATGACCAAACTTATGTTCACTTTCCCCGAATCAACCTCTGCTCCCGTGCATTCCACGGCAACGTACGCTTTTGTATTTGCGTCGCAGAAGACGTGCAGAACCTTCTTCGTCTTGTCGTTTCTGAAGTCTCGTGCTATCAGTCTGGGAACGGACATGTCTCCAATGCGGTTCATATCCTTGCACCAGTGATCCCACACCACCCCCATAGACTCTGGCAGGGGGTCATCCCAGTTGACTCCGAGCTCCCACAATCTCTGAAACATAATCTTGACGATGGTTATTTATTTACTTCTCTATTTCAAATACCCTCATGGCAATAACATATTGAAGAGGGGAGTGGACATCAAAATAATAATTACAATGTGCACATGTTAGTAAGAACTCTTTAAAAAAAAACAATATCAGTAATGTTAGCTATTGAGGCAGGAAGATGGTTCCAATCCAATGATGTTTGGGGAATAAAGAATATTGAAACAACGAAGTTTTAAAATTTGGCATACCGATTTTATGACTATGATCAATGAGAGCAGAGATGTAGAATGGTGGAATAATTAGTTTACGACGAAGGTCAGCATATTGATAAAATATTTTATGGGAAAGACAGAAACGAAAGCTTTTACGGCGATGCGTTAGTGATGGCAGGCCCAAAGATGTTTTCAAGCTAGAAACGATGGCAGTGCGGTGATAGTTCGACATGATAAAACGGGCTGAATGGTTTTGGACAGATTCAACAAGGAAATTAGTGAAGAGGTGAGGGGTCCACACAGCGGCGGCATATTCTTATTTTGGACGGATTAGAGTTTTGTACATGGTTAGCTTCAGGGAGGACAGAGCGAGAAAGATATTTTTAAGGTATCCTAACATACGATTAGCATTAATCACTTAATCGACATGAAGTTTCCAAGAAAGTTTAGACGTTATATGAGCACCAAAGTATTTGTAACTTGACACTGATGCGAGAAGCTTACTGTTATCGTAGAAGCCAGAAATCCACATAAATCAAGGATCCTAGCCGACACTTAGAGTACGAACCTCTTGTTGTCCATTCTTGATGCCAAGAAATGAATGAGAGAGCTTATATTGTACTCAAACCGGTTTGTTTGAGGATTCCAGCCAACTCCCAGGACCTTAGCGGCTCTCGAATGTCCAAAGTTGGCGTAAGTGCGTTGAGTCTCTCCATCTTCCAGCAATTTTACCAGTTCGAGGTCATTCGACATCCACTTGTGGAGTCGCATTCCGGCTTGATTCATGACTTTCGCTTCCTCTTCACAGAGCCACCTCGCCTCCTGCCGACTATCAACACCAGTGACGAGGTCATCAACATATAGTTGGCTCCGCATGGCGTTTGCTGTCTTTGTGAATGGCTTCTGGCACTTTTCGAGATGATGTTGTAACGTTGCGGCGACGACGAAAGGGCTCGACGTCACGCCGAAGGGGACGCGCGTCATCTGACACGACACGACCTGTGAAAGTTTCTCTCCACATATCGGCAGTCTCTCATACCAGAGTAATCGCAACGCGCTTCAATCACTTTTCGAGAGAAACCTTTCAGGAAGGCTTTCTCACTGTCCGCGACGATCACCGATGTTGTGGGTGCGGAACTTGATCAGCAGGTCAGTCAACTCAGGGTTCGGATTCGGCCCACTTTCCAGCACTTTGTTCAGTGAGAGACGACCTCCAGCGCTCGACGATGCGTCAAATACAACCCTCGATCGGGTCGTTCTTCTTTCGTGACGTACCACCGGCTGGTGCGGCACGTAGTAGACTCTACCGCTGGAAGCGCTCGTCTCCTTGTTTCACTACTTCGGCGAAGCCCTCATCGACGTAGTCCCCATGCAGGCATCATATTCCTTGATCAGCTGTTCATTCTTTATTAGGTGAGTGGTCTACGATCTGAGACGCCTCACCGCAGATTCCAAGTAGTCGGTAAGTTCCTCAGACGTTTGTTTCCATGGAAGCGACACATCATATCGACCGTCTTCGTACTTGATTGTTTGCTTTTGATGCTGAAGTACGGCTTCATGGTGAGAGTGTGTCGTTGTTAGTTCTTTGATTCCAATGTGCTCCAGTTCCCAAAGGATCTGAGCTGATCGGATATTTTTCTTCGGTCTCTCTCTCACGGTAACCTCATCACGTTCGTGGCCGACGAACAGATTGCCGTAGACATGGTTGTTACAGAACTGGCCCTGCAGAGTGCATCCAAACACCGTGTCCACTGCCTTTAATTTGGGGCTCAGGCGCCTCACGCTTCCGGTGACTACATCCCAGTAATGATCGGCCCCGAACAGAAGCCCGATTCCATCCTCGACTGCATTGTCAGATGTGACGTCCGCTGATGTTCTTGCCCTCCATCTTCATCTGTGTCACCACGACCTCCGAGGGGGCCATCACGAGGTCAGCGCAAATGCAGGGCACCTCGAAAGCCTCCACACGGACTTCTTTCCGGTCGAACCGACTTCGTAGCCACAGTTCCACTCGGCGGCACTTCGTTAGATTTGTCGTTGAGTTCCCGCCGAAGGTAAAAATTCTAAGTTTCTCCTCGCCCAGCATCCTGAGATGCAGCATCTCTGATATGTCGCGTCAGACAAACGTGTGCTGACTGCCACCAACCAGCAGGAGTCTGAGGAGCGTACCCCCTGAAGACCTTCGGCCCACACCCATGCTGTCTGCAGGGGCACCTGGTTCCTGCTTGGTCCGGTTGTTTTGTCTTGGATTCCTTGTGATGACTGCGAAATCTCTCTCCGGCCACCTCCTTCACCGCTGTGATTGCCGCGTCCCTTTCTTCTTGCGTACCGCGGATCGTCATCGTTGGGATTGCACATGGCGGTGACGTGTCGTCCGCCACACCGCGCACATCTCAGCCATCTGGCGCCTCTGCATAATCGTGACAAGTGCCCTCTTTTAGTGCAACAGAAACAGCCGTTTTGCTCGCTGCAGGACAGCTCTTCGGCCTTCCAGCGACATCCCCGAAACGCAGCCGTCCGGGCCGTGATCGGCCGTGCGACAAAACACGCATCTATTGTCTGCCTCGGTTGTTGTGGTAAGCGCCGCCGCCGATGCAACTCTGGGTTTCTCTGCGTGTCGCTGTCGCTCAGCCGGCGTACCGAGCCCTCAGTTACCGGTTGACATCCTTTCACGGCACTCCACCTCACCTTTCGAAAAACTCAAGAACTCTCGCAGCTCGTTCTCTCGGTTCACTGACTGCGCGATTACCTTACGGCTGTACTCCAGTCCAATATCGGCTGGTATCGCCTTACGTAGCACTGTTAGGACCAGCACTCCATACGTTTTCTCTTCGACCCCGAGGATCTCAAGGGTGCGGACACCCGTTTCAGTTTGGACGTACAGCTGTCCTGAGTCTCTCGACGTTCCTGGAGTCGTGAACCGCTCTAACAGCCATCAACTTCGACATGTGGTCTTCGACATTTAGGTCCGTTTGTCCAAATCTTTGGGTGAGAAGGTCGAGGGCAACCTGGTAGTTTTCGGTTGTCAGTTGGAGTCCCTCGATCGCGACGGCAGCCCTACCAATGAGGTAGCTTTTCAGGTACTTAAATTTGTCAATGTCGGGGAGGAAATCGTTCTGATGGACCGTTGAGCTGAATTTGCGCCACAAGCCGGGTCATAATCAAATGCCTTCTCCGTATTTATCGATCTCCAATTTCGGTAGCCTTACTGTTGTCAGGGCGTGGTTAAATAAAGACTGTCCTGAGTCGCTGCCATGAGTCAAAGTACCGGACGCTGTATTGCTCCTCGTCTCGTGTTCCTTGAACTTCCGTTTCGCACAAGTTTTGGCTACGCTAATGCGTTCAGCACACCCTTCAGCGCCACTCACTTCCTCTTCTAGAGCTTCATCTTCGACCGACGGCTCTATTTTTTCGTGTCGAGCTCTTTTAGGGAGGCTTCTTTTAAGAGAATGTCAAGATTTTCTTTAAGCTCACCTATTTCAGTCGGATCCGAGGTCAGCAGGGCGGCGCTGATCTCGTTGCTCACTCTCGTTGTGGCGGCGCGCAAGGTGGTACTTTTTCTTTTGAGGCGTTCGACACTTTCCTGGCTCGGGTACGGCATGTTCTGGTTGTAGTTATTTTCCGGGTTTCGGCACCAAATGTTATGTGATGGAATTACTACTGACAACCTCAAGGAAGACAGACGCAAGTGCGCTCTTCGTTTCGGAAAAACCTCTCCTCTTCATTTACTTGCCTTGCGAAAGCTCGCGGAACACGCATCACACACACAGAATACAACAGGGCGACTTTTGAACGCGTTTGAATCGCCGTGCTGAGCGCACTTTCCCAATATATATCTGCTAACATGTTATTTCTATTCTTTGTTGACTACTTATGCAGAGACCGAAGGTTATTTTCATTTTAGACCAGACCGCCCTCAAAGTTTCTGACGCCCTGGTGAATAATTTAATTGCACCTGTACAGGGCGCTCCCTGAGTATAAACTCGGATGAAGGCAGGAGTTTTGAAAGTCAGGTGTTTCAAGAAGTTTCTAAGATGTTCAACATCGGCAAGACGAAAAACACAGCTTTCCGCCCGCAGTGAAACGTCTTGGTAGGAAGGATGAACCGTACCATTCTACATCTGTCGCTGTGTGTAAATGTATGCCAAGGCGACTGGGAAACCACCGTGCCCCTCTTCTTTACGAGTAACGTACAGGAGCTCACAAAAACGCCGGTTATACGCCAGGGGCGATGCTGCGTCGGCCATTACCTTCGTATATTCTGTGAAATAAATATCCCAGCAGAATCAGAACAGGCCACAGAGCCTGGGACTTTCATGAGCAAAATGAGAACAAATCTCGAGCGACTGCGAGCGTTCGCTCGACACCGGCTGTCAAGCGGCCTCGCTCGCATGAAGCAGCCATTGTGACGCAGAGGTCAAAACACAGCAGTTTCATCCAGGCGACTGGGTATGGTTATATAACCCGATCTGGAAACGAGGACTGTCCCCAAAGCTGCAGCGTCACTGGCAAGGACCCTTTACAACCGTGAATTGGCTCAGTGAAGTGGTCTACCGCATACGCCACAACGATCAAACCCTGGCTCTCGTGGTTCAACGTGATCGACTGTCGTTATGCGAAGGACTTTGTTAAGCCTGGATAAATTCCCAAAAGTAGGTAAGGGGATAATGTATCGTAAGTGATGTCGCAGGAAAGAAGACATCGAACACAAAACAAGATGGCAGTGCTCGCAACAGAGTTGGAAGCCTACCATCGAAGCAAGCTGATGTCCAGTAAATTATCGGCTTGTAAGCGGGAAACGCTGCAATATTAAATCTATAAATTTTTGACATCTTGAAAACCCTGAGATGGGGAATAATAAAAAACAGTACGAACACACTTTTTTTCTATTACATATATTTACAAATTGTAATACATCTACCATTATAAACACCTTTATGCCTTCTGTGATTGTTTATTCGCCTTCAATGTAAACTTTATATGCATAACATGTTGGTCTAAATGCTATTGTTTAAATGAGTATACATCTATTCAGCTCATTTTTAAACCTTCAGATTACGCGTTATTGTATATTGAATATAATTTAAGATATTTCAAAAAAGCAGGTGTAGAAAAACACCCCTTCAGTCGTTTTATAAAGTTGTTAATATTTTGTTTCAGTGTTATATTTGAAAAACTTATGTATCTTTATAGAGCATCATCATCGGGTTCGTATTTTTGTTCTATATTATACAGAAACTAATACGGTAAAGTAGTTATAAATACTGAACAGACATTCATATTTATATATTGTTTTTTTTAGAAAATATGTTTTCTTGTTTAAAACTTAGACCAAGCAAATCATCCTTTAGAGTTAACGATCGACACTTCGTTTTCAAGTGCTTTTTGATGTGACATTAATTTTGAAAGTTATCTGTTTCACACATTTTCTATTGCTTCACAATATAAGGCATTGCATATTGCCTTCAATTATTTTTGAGTTCATTTTATTATGATTTGTTAATGTTTCGCTTATTTTATTCACTTTTTTTATTTTACAAACCTTCAGGCCCCGATAATGTCCAAGGTAGGTGTGGAAACAGCACAAGTAATGATATGATAAAATATAAAGTGGCACATTTTCAACAAAAAGACAACAATCAATATTGATTAAAATATAAATTTGCAACTCATTCATCTTTCATTTTTATATATCAAGATCATTTATTTTAGAAAAAAATGTTTGCTGACAATGACCTGTCAAAGGACTATTTCGCAATGCAATTCTATTTAGCAGTGGTTCTTGAAAAAAAGTAGTAATAGAAATAAAATTGTTGCCGCGGTATGATTCTAGCACTCTACCGTAATTAAACCTCGTAGTCGACGTGAAACAACTGTTAAGTAGAAAGTAAGCACATTTTTCAATATCTGTAATCAAGTAAGTATAAGAGGTTGAGGCTAAGTTATTTTCGCCCTGTTTGTGTGGGTTCAGTTGTTCAGTTTAAGTAACTTCACTATTTTTGACGGGCTGTGTAATTGGCGGTATCTCTTAAATTGAATATTTCTGTTCCTTGTACTTTATTATTTGTTCAGTGCTCTTACGTGTTTGCGGATTCCAAAGTACACATGCGTACATCAAATGAGATCTAACCAGTGTTTCATAGGCATTGAGTTTAACGTTGAGCTTTGCTAAAGGTAGCTTTTGCCTTATAGGTTACAAATCATTGATGCAGTGACGCACACATTGCCAATGTGTGCCTCCCAACTCAGATTTCATTTAATTCACGCCGATATATTTTGCTTGCGTTGACGCTCCAACTATGCAACTGCCAATGGAGTAAGGAAATGTTTTAAAGATTTTTGTTTGTCACTCGGAGTGGTGTGCATTTGTTTAGGTTAAGGACATATTTTACTTCTCGCACAACGTAAGTATGTTTTGACGAGTTAGACATTTTCATTTGCTTATCGTCAAAATATATTTATTTTAAGCAATACAATTGTCAGCGAATAACCGAATGCTAATCCCATCAACTACAAAGTCCTCAATGTTTTTATATACACCAGCTCATGTTTACAAACAAACCGGAGCGCCCGGAGCGCCCCTAGCGGACGCCACCGGCGCCGCGCATGCGCGATGAGGGTGTGGGCAAGAAGATCGCCGTCGCCCATAAACACACCATTGAAAGGCGATGTTGTCGGCGTCAGTGTGAGTCCCCCTGCCCTTTTTCGCGTTCGAATTGTTGGTTCTACGTCTTCCTGGCGATGTCTGACTATCTTGAGCGGCGTCAGCGAAATTACCGAGGCTCGTTACACCGCAAAACTTCGCGTGAATAATGCTGACATGTGGCGATTCATTCCGCGTTGACGCCGCAGAATGTACGCTAAAGCCTGATTCGCATGATGAGATTTCGCTCGGAATTTTCAGTCGCGACGCCGCTCGGGCTGCAAAAGCGTGAACCGTAGCTGAGATGGTCGACGTTGATGCTGAAAATCGCAAGCAGAATCGGACCAACTGAATTAGGCATAACAAGTCGGTGATGGTCACTGGTAACAATGATCAACATCTCCTTGTATCTACTGTTTACATCGAGCCTGCTTACCAGCCTTCAAATTTAAGTCTTTTTGAGGCCTGCACTTACTTCTTATCGCAAGTACCGGGCCAAGATTTGGTCTACGGACCGGCGTCGTCTAAGAGAGCAGACGACAAGCAGAAACGTTTGAGAGAGCAGAATGACAGTTCGAACAATCAGGCGGCCGTTTGAACTTGAAGACGCACTGAACGTAGTCCGCAGGTGGTCCGCACAACTTGACGGCTTTCTGGCGTTCATGTTGGAACAAAACAAATAAATCTGATGACCACAAGTATCCGTGAATTCAACCCAAAGTGCTTCCCGCCCAAGCAATCGTTGTCCGACGGTGTCTGCTTTTCCCTTTTTACGGCACATATCCAGATTCTCGGACGAACCGAGCACGTGAAAACTGACCTTCAAACCTTTCTCGACACTTTTGGTACGGTCCCAGTCGCGGCGTTTTGACGAGAAGGCAGGTTTTTGTCTGGTTCCTTTCAAAACAACGCAGGAATACACGTCTGGCATGGGGACTTCTGCCCACAGCCCCAGACCGGAAGTGCGACCGACGCGCCACCACCGCGCCGTGACGTCACAGAGATCAGTTCGTGTATAAATAAAATGTCTAAAATCGGCTCTTCCTCAACACCTGACTCACCTGGCGAGGAACCTGAGTAGTGACGGTTAATATCCATAAATGTAAAACAGTCTGAAAGGATAAATTCAACAAGTTTACTTTTGATTACCATTGCGTGAAGTTTATGTGTGACTTTATTACGTGTAGTTGTTTTTTGTCGAAGTTTTTTTCGGAAATATAAATATTTGCAACGCGATCCTTTTTTATACTTGCCTTTAATGCAAAATCATAAAATGTTTTTATCATTTGAGTCACCGTTGACAGCCCACAGTCAAAACTATGCTCTGCAAGATGTCATCAAATGATTTCTCTTTATGTGATATGTTATGTGTTCGCCATTGATATTCTCTAACTTTTTGCAACAGACCGAAGACACTGACATTGGCCGACAAATCTGTCAAATGTGTGTCATCAAAATTTATAATAAGAAATTAAACATGCACCTAGCCTGTCAGTGGGAGTGCTCAACTTCCGCAATGACAAGTAAAAAATAACGTAGAAGTTAGGCTACTCTGCACTCAGCACAACGTATATAAAACGCCGTCGGCCACATTACCTGGTCACTTGCTCTTCTAACATCGAGGTGAGGCAACACATTAAAACAGTCCCTCTTAACACTATTATTATTCATAAATTAACCTGGTCTGCGGCCTCGCTGAATGGTATTGAACTACGAATAACACATTAAAACACCTTTTATACTCGTCTCAATAACTGGGATAAGTAACAGAGCTGCCGCCAACAGTAATACACAAAACTGCTTTCTTGTTTCCAAATAAAACCTTTTTAGAATTTACTATGTGCCTCTATAGAAATTTGTCCAAAAATGTAAAAAAATGCATGAAGACACCTACTTTTTATTTAGTTCCTACTGTATCCTGGAATTTTCAGAGAACTCGCTAAGTTGTTCCTGCCATTTTTGCAGTGTACGCCTTTAGTGCATTACTTTTCTCGTTAATTATAAATTGTTTCTCCTGATTTTTTTATTTCTCAAGAATACACTGATTTATTTAGTAATTGCAACTATTTCTTGAATATGGTTCACAAAGTATCAACATCATGCTACTTGGCTAAAATAATTAAAATGAGTTTTAAGTAATTTAACATGCTACCGTTATCTGCAGAGTTGTCATTTTCAAAGACAGAAATTGAAATTGCGGCATGGGCTGCCTTTTACCAAATACCGATGTGAAATGCAACATAAAGTTCTTGAAAGTAAACATATTCAGCGGAAATCTGCCTGGTTCGGTGAGAGTTAAAGTCCGAAAGTGTACCTCTAACGAAAATTTGAAAGGCTATCCGACGCTTCAAAACCAACTCGGTTTCTTCTTCAGAGGTGACTGAAGGCACGCCTGGACAGCAGCAGCACCTAACTTCTTCGTCTTCGAAACAAGTAAAAGAAAATGAAAATAAATTAAAAAGGAAAATAAGATATTGAAAAAATTGTCAAATAACTTTTTAGTTATGGAAACGTTCATCTCTTCGGCTATTTCGTCAGGTCACAGAGGCCATGCGCGTACACTGATGGCAAAGCGCCCAGGGACCTGTTTAGGCATTCTGGCGTATGCTGGATTTGCCACAACTGCTAAGAACAGTCGTCTTCGATAATTGGGATCTGTGTCCACCACGTGCGTGTTCGCGAAGTCAATGCGATGGCCTAGGGTATCGCAATGTTCGGCGATAGCGCAGCGCTCACTATCAAACTTCCGCCCGTCGTTCTTGTGTTGGAGAACACGCTCGGGACAATGTTCTTCGTCTCGCCGATGAAGGTTGCGGCGCACTCTGCGCAAGCAGTGTTGTAAACCACGCCCTGTGCTCTCTCTATTGGTAGACGATCTTTCGGTCTTGGCGTAAACCTTCCCAGTGTGGACGTGGGCTTGTAGGACACCAGAATACCTTCCTTTTCCAGTACTTTTGCCAGAGCTCCGCTGTGTTTTTTTACGTAGGGAGTGCTGATGCGCGCGACTCGATAGGGCTGTCTTTCTTCTACAGGCATCTGGTTTTGTCAGGCGAGACCTTGGCGTCGCGCGATGCGCTCAATTATGCTACTAGAGTAGTCATTTTTCTTTAGGTCTTCAATTATGGGTTTCTTCTTCCTCTTTTATCGGTTTCCTCCGAGCAGATAGCGGGCTAGCAGGTCTTCGAAACCTGGCCTTATGACTTGTTGGATGGTTGGAGTCAAAATCGAAGTAGCGTCCGGTGTGTGTGGTTTTCGGTGCACCGTAAGCGTGAGATCTTGCCCTGGTCGGTTCACCAGCACATCAAAAAACGGCAAAGCGCCATCCGTCTCCCATTCTACGGTAAATTGAATGGCCTGCTCGATAAAGTTGAGGTGTGCCAAAACAATTAGTCACGTCAAGTTTTTTTGAGAATGGAGAAACAATCATCCACATAGCTCATAGACACTTTTGGGCGGTTGTGAAAAGACCTCAGCGCTTTTTGCTTGTTTGTTTCCATCGGGAGGTTGGCCGTTGGGACCGAGATGGCCGCACCCATTGCAGTGCCACTCACCTCTTTGAAAAGCTCCCCTTGAAGGTTAAGCATGTGCTGCCTAGACAAACCTCGAGCAGACGGCAGCAGTTCATCCACAGTGAGGTTTGTTCTTCTGGTCAAGGTGCTGTCTTTTTCGAAGGCTTCGCGGGCTCGCAGCAACTGCAAAGGAACTGGAACACTCGTGAATGGGGACACCACGTCAAAAGACACCATTGTGTCAATACGTCACTGAGATTTGTATTTGCGAAGTGCGTTCCACGAAGCGGCCAGCACTTTCTACATGGGCTCGACGTGTTTTCGACGAGGGAGCAAAGTTCGGTGAAGATAATTGGATAGCCCTCGAAGGGCTGAGGCTGTAAAGTTTACAATAGGTCGTAAAGGTACGTTCGATTTGTGGATCTTTGGAAGACATACGTATCCTGGAGCGGAGCCATTCCTGCAATATAAGCCCCAAGCAAATGCTCTTTGACCCAGGGTATTTCTTGAAAATCTCTGCCAGGACATTGTTCAAGCTCCTCTGAACATGTGGCGTAGGATCTTGCTAAAGTGTTTCATGAGCATGGCTGCAAAGCAGATCCATCGCAACTTTTCTTCGTATGCCTCCCGGTGCAGGACGACGGTCGACCTTTGTCGGCCGGCAGAAGCACAATCTCACGAATCTTCGCGAAGTTTGCGAAGCACTCGTAACTTCTTCTGCCGGCAGGCTGTGTCGTTTGCCGTTGCTGGAGCTTCCAAGGATGCTCGCCGCTTTAAGCAGCACTCATTTCGGATGCTCAGGTCTACATATAATTCCCTCCTCCACAACCGCGTCCCATTTTCGGGAGAAGGGCACATGCTGGTCGTATTGTCACGATTGACAACTGTTGAGGTTGATGATAACTAGGAGAAACTAAACGTTTAATGGAGCGAACTTGTGCCCAAAACAAATAAAGATAACAAACGAAAACTGCAGAGCGTCGCGGGCGTTGATGTCGGCGAAACCGAAGGATCGAGTGCTGGGGCGAGGCTGACTTCGGCTTGCCACGCCGAGCGCATTTGTGGCCGCGTGGGTTTCAGAAACTTGTCGGCTCAGAACGTTCAGCGCGTGGAACATTCAGGCCGCGAATGGAGCAAAAAGATCTCCCGAATTGCTAGAAAACGAAATTCCAATTATGAATAACAGACGCGTCACTCCAGGAATCGATCCATGGCTTTGCGTGTGGGAGGCGGGCACAATACCCGTTAGGCCCACGCGCGCTGCCTACGTGGCCAGCTGCTCACGTGGCAACATGTAAATCCCTGGCCTTTTGCCAAGACTGTCAATCTCGCATGGCGAGAGCTGTCGAGAGAAGGAGGTCTTGACAAAGTTTCGTGTCATTGGTGCCTCGGCTTGAAATCGTCCGATCTTTGCTTAGCCTTGATATCTGCTCTTTCTGATGAAGTCTGTCATTTATCCAAAGCAGTAGATTCGACACTTGTGGCATAGTCTGACGAAAAAACTGAAGAGATAATCGTTTTCATACAAAAAAAGTGTTTTTATTACAATTTTTCAATTTTCTAGATTTCTTAATCATTTTTTTTTCGAAGACGAAGAGGTGAGGACCTGCTGCTGTCCCGCGTGCCTTCAGTCACCCCTGAAGAAGAAGCCGGGTTGGTTTTTGAAACATCAGGCTCCTTTCAAATATTGGTTGAGAGCTGCATTTTCTGGACTCTAGCATTAAGTTCAAGATATCAATCGGCATGTCAACAGCGTAACACAATATCCGTCACTCAACAAAAATCAAATCCTACTCAGATTTTTTGGTGGATCCCACCTTGGTGCGCGATCATGCACGATCGAAGTCAGATCACATAATAATGATGCAGCTGGGAAACAAGACTGACAGCGCGAGCTTGTGCAGTTTTTATTCTCATCTGGCCAATCATTGTGTGACAAGTTGAAGCTACCGGCCAGGATTAGCCGCATGTCGGCCGTTATGAAAAACACCAGCGTAATCCCTCAGACTCAACGAAACTTGGTATTATCACACGAACCTGAAAACAACGCCAAGGACTACATGTTTTCGTAAAAGTCAATTTGGCACTATAAACATTTGTGGATGGAAATGCATGGCCTCAGTACTGTCAATATGCCTGCCTTATAAAACAATCATTACACCCCTCTTTCGAGATTTCCTATTGTTTTTGTAGATTTTATGCCGTGGTGTATATAGGTTCACTATCTTGTATTTCTGACCGCAGCCAGGTTTCAGTTCTGAGTGTCGCGTGAGGATCAAGATCGAGAAGCCTGGTTTCAAAACCAGATAATTTATATATGACAATCTTCGTTTATATACACTAGACATAATCTTTTATTTTTTCTTATTCACGTCGTGACTGGGTAGACAGACAATTTTAGCAGGTCGCAGTCGGAGGTACTCGTTGCTGATCGTTTTCGTGCGAGACGTACCCACGCATGAGACGTCTCGAGGGATTCAGCAGCTGGTGGCTGCGGCGTTTACTACACACTGGCCAGGATGGTTTCTTTACGTTCTTACACCGCGCCGTCGAGGTCTTCCGTGTAGCCGCTCGCTCAGCTTACGAAGCAGCACGAGAAGCAACGGGGCAGCGAGGTTACCCGTGTAGACAGAAAATTATACGCTGATGGTGCAACTTGTGGGATTTCCGCTGCCACAAGCGCCTCGGAGAAATGTACTGCACACCGGTTCAACAACACGTAAACATCATTTAATGACCGCCATTGCCTGCGGCGCGGTCTCCACAGCCCCCGCGCTTGCGCTGCGGCGGCCCTTTATCAGCGACGGAAAGCTACCCCCCGCGTGGCCAGTTGCTCCTGGCCCCCTGCGGTCAAGATGACCACTCATGATTGTTTATAGGGGGCAACCTGGGGCCAAACCGCTTGGAATCCCCAGGTTGCCCACAAACTCGGGCTATTCTCGCCGCCGCTGGCCGCCGGGTGTCCTCCCTGCGCAGGGTGCCAGACCGTCCGTCAGAAGCCTGACGGCGGCGGACATGCGGTTCATGAGGGCTGGGACCTCAACTGATGACGAACCGACGTTCAACTCCTACTGCCATGTCTGTGGTTCTCCTTGTTCTTACGCTTCCCGTCCTCGTCGTGAGAGCGGGGTTTCGGCTGTATGGGTCAAGAGAGAAAATCAACTAACAACGTACGACAAAAAGAAACAGACGCATAAACGCGATTAAAGCGGCCGAAAGACGCTCGAAACATCAACACTCAAGCGGGATTACATAAACGGAACCCGAAACGAAGAACTGCTAAAATGTTTCGCAAATGGCTCTGCATTTAGCCTCTTCGCTACATGAAACGCTCTTATCTTTAGCCCTAGTAACCTCCCCTGCCTTTCTTCGAGCTTTGTCTCCAGGTGTCTCCACTCTCTTTCATCCCATTGATCCACCCACTTCTTTTACGCAATTGACTCCACGACTTTCCCCGTCGGGTCGGCCTGTGTCGACAGAGTATGGGGATCACGGGTAGCGGGGTGAACTGAATTTATAATTAGGCCAGGTGATGTGAATTTTCGTGGATAAATCAAGCGAAAGCAAAGTCGTGTACCGGCATGCGATATCATATCACGTGAAGATTCAGTGGCCTCGCAAAATTAGGAAGAAAGCCAACCTTTTGCAAAGGTCAAGTACACTACGTCTCGCGACACCATTTTCTCCACCAACATTAAGCCAGAAATGGACTGACAGGCATACACGATAAAGTTAGGAATACAACAGAAAGAGGGACATCAAGTTATTAGGCAGTCGCAACAGATATGACGTAAAGTATTAGTAGACCAACCAAGCTTTCTTTCTATTAACCTCAACGCAAGAAGTATTATTAACAAAGTAGAAGTACTTGGAACATATTGCAAATTGAACAGGACCCTTGAAATCAACGGTTGTTACAGAGACTGGTTGCATGAGCTTGTGTTGGATGACGAGATAGTCCCTCCAGGTTTTAAAATACTAAGAAAAGATCGTGGCAGCAGGGGTGGTGGTGTCGCAATACTATTAAGCGTGACCTTGTTTGCAACTTAATCGAAAACTCATCGAACATTGAGAGCGTTTGGTCCAAAGCAAAGCTACCCAACCTCGAAATATTGATAGGGGCTGTCTATTGTCCACCCAGTTCCGGCTTTGAATTCATAGAAAATTAAATGACTTCTTTGATTAAAACCAGAGCCGACAACCATAATCTTATAATTGTGGGACACTTTAATGTACGAGGCACTGATTGGGATGCGTTAACTCATGGAAACCAGGATCGTCATTCTGGCTTTTGCATTGATCGATATGACTTTCTCACGGTTTAACCCAGATATTGAAAGACTATACACGAGACCAAAGTTGATGCAAATCTGTTCACGACACATTCTTTTCTTAGTGACAGCGTCATGTTGTACCTATTGGAATATAGTGGCATATCTGATCACTCCATGGTTACTTTGTCTTCTGCACTCTTGAAACTCGAGTACGGCAATGTGTTGAAATCTCACAACATTCAAACACTTCAATTACTCGATGATGTTGTTATATTAGATATGTTGGAATCTAGGTATCACGTGGTTTACAGATTTCGGCCCTAATCCCTGCAAAACGATGCTAACGATTCATGGCTGATAGTGACAAAAAATGCGATCGAATGCATTGATCAATTACGTTCCCACAAGGACAAAAAAGGCATAGAAAAACAATCCGGGGCAAAACAATCCTGGGATCACTGAAAGATATCGTAGCATGAAAAGCAAACAAATCTCGAGATGTATGCGTGCAGCTGCGCAAAATCTACCAGTGAACCATACGCGCAACTATTCGAACTTTGAGCTGCCAGCCGAAAAATAGCATTGTGTTAAGGCTAAACACAAGTTTTATAATATTACAATGCTCTAATTTCCTATTCACTGCACCCAAGTAACCTTTTTGGCGGTATCTCCTCCGCAGAAAAGAGCGACAAATTGCTGTTGATTAGTGATGACGTGGAGCCAGTCATTGAACCGGTGGATATAGCCAATATGTTCAATAAGCTGTTTCACAGTATTTAGTGACGATGGTATGGCACCAGCAGCCTCACACGTACGCAAACATCCTGGCGATAGATGATGTATTTCTGTCATATGAATGTTTCCGCTTTTACTTCAACATTGACCATTCGAAATCAGAGGACCTGTCAGGTTCCACTTTTTTAAAGAGATACGCAGAATGGTCAGCCAAACATCTTTTTCGTTGTTTTTCAAAAATCACTACAGCTTCAGCTGCTACACCTGACAGGCGTGAAAGCATGGCTAAAGTACTCCAATCCCAAAGTCAGGTGATGCGTGTAGTGTAATGAACCAATCGTCAATTTCAATAACATCAAGCCGCTGCAAACCCTTGTGACACATTGCGTTAAAGTATATTGAATCATTTTTAGCCACTCATTCCTATTGAATGACAAGCAGCATGGATTCTGCAAGGGCTCATTTACTGTAACGCAACTCACTGAGGTCGTACATTTTCTTTTTTCGCGTTTTAGATGCCAGGGGACGGTGATTGACGTACTTCTAGATTTCAGAAAGCCCCTTTGATAAAGTAATCCATGAGAAGTTAATGGATTAAATTACGTCCGATATTAAAAAACAGCTTTGTGCTAGGTTGGATTAACCTTTAAAAATCGTAGCCAGAATGTAGGCTAATCTAAAACTTGGCTATTCAGATAAGGTGTGATGTCATGTCGGGGGTTCTTCTGGCGGTCTGTAAGCTGGGCCCGTTGTTGTTCTTAGTATTTATAAACGATCATAGGGGATCACGAAGTGCGTGCTAGGCTCTTTTGTGACGATTGTCATTCGAGCTACTGATCAGTTCACGTCGGCTACTCTGATCAGAGAAATTGAATGGATTTTTGACTCAGTATAGATGAATGGTGTGTCACTTGGCAAATACGCCTCTAACTCCAAAAAAAGAACAGTATGGGCGATATCTGACAGTCAGTCATGCCATCATTATTACTTCCTACAAACTCAATGGTACTTATTGCCGTCCTAGCGTGAATGAATTCAAATACCTTGGCGTCAATGATCACAAACGACCTAAAACGGAGTACGCATGTCCATAATATAGTTTAAAAGGCCAATAGTAGATTGGCTTTCTCCGAAGATTCTCTAGACCTATGCGTCCGTAGAAACAAGGCTAACGACGTGCAAAACGCTGATCAGGCTGTACTTACTTGAGTACGCGTCAGAAGTGTGGGATCCTCACGTGATGTATCTTTGAAAGCGGGAACTGGAGAGAGTCCAGAGGCTAACAGTGCAGCCTTAGAGTATTCTGGCTATCACCCACTTGAATCTCCCCACCAGCTTTGTTGTTCGTGTCGTATGCCTTCCAATCGCTTAGCAGTAGGAGTAAAAACCAAAGCGTTTAAAACTTCTCTAGTGATTCTTAACGACCTTGTTTTTATTGACAAAAGCATCCCAGTGTCACGCCTCACCAATTCCAGAATTTCAAAAACACAAACATAGTCGTACATATAAAGAATACAGATATAACAAGGAATGTTTTAAAATTCTTTTTTTCCATGAACACATGCGCTGAGTGAAATTTCGTCGGAAATTATAGTAGCATGTGAAGATGCAGAAAAGTATTTTCTTCATTAGGCGTGCTTCTAGATACTTAGGTATACTGGAAGCATCTGTATGTGAATCAACGGTGCGTGTGCTTCGAACCATGTGTACCACTGTTGAATTGTTTTTTTTTTTTCCACTCGCGTAAGAGTCCCGACTCAAGACTGATAGTGCGTAAAGTAAAGGAATAAGTAACACAAAAATCTGTATGAGTATTTGCAGAACACTTCACCCAACGTGAAATTTCAGCACGAGCGTAAGGGGAAACCACATTTTCTTATGGATAGCGTGACATGGAGCAATGCAAGTTAATTATCCCAGCAAAATGTAGCAGCAAAACTCACGCTTACGCCTTCTTCTGGTGGATCGATCGACTTGAAATCCTTCTCTATAAACGTTCTCGCCATAAAGATAGAAACACGCACAACATATATGCAACCAGATACTGATAAACCTGATGAGCAGCTGCGTTAGCGTGAACAAGAAAAACGGGAAAACGGAAGCTGCAAACAAATACTCGCGTGAGCTAAAAGCAGATCAAAAAACCGCAGATTGACCTACGGTAACGCCAGCAAAGGCGGCAGGAGTAATAGCGACAGAAGCTGTGCAAAAATCATTATCCACGCTTTCTAAAGTTGACGGTGTTGACGACAGACGAAGGAATTGTCGTCGCGCACCAAATGAGGCGTTCGTTACTTTCGCCCAACGACTCGGCGCTTTTATCGACGCTGCGTACAACGTTTCATGGCGTTTTTGCACTTGGCAAAACGTGATTAGCGGAATGAATCAATTCATAGGCAAGACTAGCATGTGAACGGTGACCGTTCTATTTCACCCGGTAGCGGGGTTGAGCGTAGCCCGAAAAATATTATACACTAAACAACTCTCTTTTTTAGGTGACGGCGGCAGATTTGATGTGTAAGGTAACTAAAGCGAATGCGACATAGTGATCTCGCTGCTTACGGTTGGCTACAAGGTAAAAAAACTTAATCGATATATCTGGAATTTTTCAATATGGGATTGAAACAAAATGTGATTAATTTATCGTGGGAAAATGATCTCGTTTGTTGGAGTGTTGTGTTCTTATGCATAGCCTGCAAGCACATTAAAGAAAGTGACAACACATATGAGATTTATGATTTGTTTATCAGTATTAAGGTTGAACAATTCAGGTACATTTTATGAAGATTTGTATTGAAGTTTTTAACTCCACTTAATCTAGAAAGCAGTAAACGTTAAAGCAAAGGCATATAAACAGAAAGTGATGATACCACGAGCATCGATTTGCTGAGTACAAAAGACAGTGACTTCGTACTATTGATTACCAGCTGAACGTTAGGAAAGCGACTGAACAAGAGAAAGATACAGCACTGCTGGACTAGTAAACCCTTTTAATATACTTCCTTCCCCCTATACCTCCCTTTCTGTAAAGGGTAGATTGTTCTTCCTGAGGAGAGCCATGTCGAAATGTCTCCTTTTCCTCCCAGGCTAACCCTGGAGTTTCCTCTGCGACTTGCGGATCTCGCTAAATCTTCCTTCTGCTTGTATTTTATACTATCCGTGCATGCTGACCGTTTTACTCTGGTCAGGACCTGGAGTCGAAAGCCGTGAGTTTTCTCTCTTCTGGACCTAGCCTTCCGAATCGGTAAATTTTCCTTCTTTGTCTTTTATACCTCCTGGCGGAGTCAACTTGGTGTTACTCGGTCGTATCTTGAATACCAGTATTCCAGATCTGGTTCATCCAGAGGCCTACACGCCTGGATGATGCATTTTTTGGAGTGGTGATGAAAGTCGCGGCAAGACAGACTCTGCCAGGTAACCAGTCATAAAGTCTACCGGAGCAAAGTGATATGAGCGTACAGTACGGGTCCACCACACGACACCGGAAACAAAATCAATCTCCGTCAGTGGGGAACATCCCAGTCGCTCCAGCTGCGACGTTCAAACAACCACGTGTCTGCCGGCATAGTGATGGAGAGCGTCTTTTGGGACAGGAAGGGCTGCATGAGTTGTGTGTTTAATCTTGCGCTTGTCGGGCGTACAACAATCAACTGTGACCTGCTGCCAGAGACGTTTAAGACCATTTGCCTTGCGATTCAAAACAAGAGGAAAGGCATGCTCAGCCGAAAGGGAGTGCGTTTCATCAGGACAACGCTTTCGTCCGCACATCGCCCGTGTAACAAATGATCTACGTCAACAAATTTGAACAAGAGCTACTGCCACACACCCGCCCACAGCGCAGAGCATATCCCCGGTATTACCATCTCTTCCCTGAACTGAAGCAACCACCTGCGGGTGAATGCTGTCAGAACTGAGAGCAGCTGAAAGAAGATTTTTTAAGCTACTCACAGCGCGGCGGGAGATGCTCTGACAGATCTAGCGCATAAAAAAGAAGGTACACCGCCATGCATAAATGCATTTATCTCAGCTATGTCTCACCATGTCGGTGCAGGAGAGTCCAGCTATTTCCAAAATGGAGTCTTCAAACGCCAACAACATGTTCTATTGTGCAGAAAAACCATTGGGAACCTATCATTTGCTGACGGACCCCGTACGACGGCGCACAATCGCAAAAGTAGCACTCACACCGTACACTACCCTTACAAACGAAAAAAGAGGGAAGGACATCAAACGGGCGCGCTGACTCACAAAATTATTCGAATCACGCACTTACGAGCCAAGAACCATATTTATTTTTTCTTTCAGGCTTAAGATGTATTAACATCAGTTTTCATAACTCCGTGACGATGTGGTTCAGCTTTAATCGTTTTTAGTTAGTTTATTACTAATCCAACCTAGAATCACACACCATGAACAGAGTCATCCTCGCACCCAAAATCAAGGCAGCGTATGCCTGGGTCGCCTTAGTTAACTCTGCTGCTATGGTTTTCTTGTTCTCGGAGCCTATAATTAAGGATCCGAGAATCTAGGCATAAACTGTCGTAATTGTGGGTTCGAGGTTCACATACGATGTTGTACAATTTTAGGTAGGCACAGTAATCAACTATGTAGGGAAATTATTGAAGCTGAACCATCGTCAGGAAATATGAAAACTGTATTATTACTACATTTTTGAACCTGACAGAGAAAGAACATTTTTCTCGGCGTCTAGGAGATAGGTGTGCGTGATTCGGGAAATTCGAGTAGTTGGAGAGTCTAGAATAATACAAAGTATATAAATGTGAGTTGTGAGTCGGCGCAATTCGTTTTAGTTTTCCTTTATTTTTTCTGTGTAAGATGTGAGTGCATGATTTGAGTGTACTTTTTGCAGTTGTGCTGTAGTGTGTGTGTATACATGAGCAACCAAGTCGCCCAGGCTGCTACGCTAACATGTCATACACCGTCCGTCGCCGGGTAACTGCTTAGCAGCAAGCTAGGCCATCATCAACGCGTCATTGCTCTTTAGGTTGGAAAGAAGGGGATATAAAACAATGTCAAACAGCTTTGCTTTTGGCGGTTGTACAACACAGAAGGAGTTCACACATAGAGCTTTTCTCGTGCCATACAAAAGTGTGTTGGTTAGAAAAGAGTTCCCTTCAGTTTTCGGGTTCCTTGTTTGAATTTTTGTTTTTGCCGCCAAAGATGACGCGTCTCTAGTTTACACTGGTCGGTGCGCTGCCTTTAGAGGTCGCCGATTTTATATGACAAACGTTCTTTATGGCATGTGCCAACTGCGAAGTCGACGAAGTAGCACGCCGATCAGTCTCCTCTCCTAGAATCATTTTCTCAATGATCGGCTAGCTTCAAGCGAAATTGCGACGATATTGTACTTCCATATTTTATTACAAGCCATAACAGTCTGGACAAGCTTCAATAGGACAACCACCAGTTTCAAAGAATGGTCCCTACTTTAAGATCAAAATAACATCATACAGAAGCATAGAAAGGTTAAAGCACCGCTAAACAAGTACACGGTTCACGACAACCGTTTTCATTGCAGGAAAACACTTCGCAGTGAACAAAGGAAATGGTTTTGCTTACAGGCGCTTAACGTTCGCCGGGAGTTGGGAGGTTGCTTTCAGAAC
Source organism: Ixodes ricinus (assembly GCA_037355805.1). Classification (NCBI taxonomy): domain Eukaryota; kingdom Metazoa; phylum Arthropoda; class Arachnida; order Ixodida; family Ixodidae; genus Ixodes; species Ixodes ricinus. The sequence goes on from JAZHYW010052368.1 coordinate 77,526, forward strand.
TGTGGTCGTTGGCTTGCTCAGTCTTCGGTTTGTCTCTTACTCTTTTTGAACACAGTATGTGCAAGAAACATATCTACAATATCTGTTCAAACGTAGAAATTGTCTGGGTCCCTGTGCTGCTCGGAGAACACGACATCGTAAGAAAACAAACACAGCATCGACGTTAACATAGCAATGACGTCGCAGCAGTCTTTAAGTGTTTAAAAATGACTCCACCGAATTTATTTATTTTATTTATTGAAAATAATATCGGTCCTACACAAGACCGAGATAGGAGTGTATTTGCACAACACAGAAACACGCGCTCAAAATGCACTGTTCAAGAACACGTGCACAACACAAAGATAAAATGACAACTCTAGCTACTGCTGGCAAAATGTCGGAAACAAGGAAACTAAGCTCTCTCAAGTTCCAGCGGTCGACTACATGTGCTGCAAGCTCGTTCCATTCTCGCCATGTTCGATAAAGATCGAGTACCTCAGAAAGTCCCTGGAAAACTTCCGCTCTTCTACATACCAAGTATGCCTGTTGCAGGTGGTACGAGACATGCTCTCATTGATATTCTGTTGCTTATTTAAAAGAACCAGGTTATTCATTATGTTATACGGGTGATTGACCCGCTCGTGCTTCCTCCGCACTTGGAGGAGGGGTAGATTCGGCCTGTTGTAAAGAGGTGCACACAGTCCAGCTGTCTATAGCAAAGACAAAACAAAACTTAACGCACGCTGTTGTACGTGCTCCAGTTTCGAGAATGAGATATTTAACATGCGGGTCCCACACTTCCCTTGCGTATAACAAGGGAGGCCTTATTAGCATGCTGTATGCTGTGAGTTTTGTTTCTGCAGAAGCGAGTTTCAGAGAGCGCCTGATGTATTCCTAGTCTTTTATTAGGCTGTTACGACTGTATTGTTAACGTGCGGTGACCAACTTAGGTTTGAAGTCATGGTAAGACCAAGGTGCCCAAACTCTGAAACTCGCACCTTACTGCTTTTTCTTCTGCACAGATATATTCTAAAGGCTGTCGTTTGTGAGTGATCATCATACATACTGCCTTGTCTAGGTTTAACGAGATTTACCACTCAACCCACCGTTCATTGCTCTCAGACAAATATTTGTTTAGCATTGTAATATTATTAACTAATTTTACTTCACTATAAATTACACAATCGTCTGCAAATCACCTGGCCGTTTACAGGTGAATCTTCGATAAGGCCATTAACAAAAACATCAGGGGACCCGGAACCGAACGCTGCAGTACACCCGAGTAAACGTCATATTCATCCAAGCTTTATTGTAAGTATAATATCCATTAATAACACTTGTGGGTCGCTCAATAGGGTAATTCCACCCAATTAAGCTGTGCTCCGTTCACTGCTCAAGAAAATCACACAACGGAAAGTTTGGATGTAAACGTAACTTGCCTTTAATCTTTTCTCCAGTTGTCGGGTGCCTCTCTTGTTCGTACCAGGAAGACGGCCTGGCTGTCCTCGCTGGCGCTGGGCCGGTCCTGAGTCAGCGGAGGGACGTGAAATACATCGGCCATCACTCGACGGCCCGCGCCAGCTCTCGGTTCCTGGTGGTCTCCTAGTGCCTCACGTTCTTCTTGTTTTCTCGCACTTGCCTCCGGTCGGTCCCCGCTCGCGCCCCTCCCTCGGCCATCCTCTTCTTCTGACGACGGCCTACACCTCCACCCACCCCTGAGGGCCCGGACTACGGGGTTATGATATGTTTTTTTCTTCACGGGCTTTGGACAGGAGCTCCTCGATGCCCAACATAATGCCGTCCTCGCCGCTAGTACATTGGTCAGAGAGGGCGCCGCGGGAGTGGCACCGGCAGCGAGGTGCTGCGGCGGCCGGTGCAGGGATGGCGGCTGCGACAGCTAGGATCCACAGTCGGAGGCACTGCGGACCCAGGGCAGCAGGCGCCAGACATCGGGATGATCTCTTCCCCGGAGTTGGATTGCCGCTAAGACGTTGGTAGGCGGGAACATGCACGCCCAGCAGGTCCATGCGTGGAGTTCGCCAGCTTCGTGTGCATCCAGAAGTGTTATGGGCTCCCGCAGAGCAGGTAGGTGCCCGGCAGTGTCAGTAATACGTAACTGAACGTAGCGGC